>JAJPUD010006085.1:114862-139218 GCA_023553655.1 Myrmecobius fasciatus | reverse complement strand
TACAGCCAATACTTTGATTTTATAATGGTAATTATTATGGCAAAGAAAATAATTTAGTATAAAGTAATAAAATATCAATATTTGTATGCTATCTAAATATATAAGAACCTCTGAAATTTCTACTGAATTGTTATTTCTCTTAGTATTTGTTAAATACACACACACACATATATATAGATATGTATATATTAAGAGAGAGAGATCTTTTTTAAAAGATAAAACCTATTTTCAGTTCATTACGTTAAATATCAAACATTTTCAGCTGTGCTTTGATAATCAAATGAAATGAGACATAAAAAAGGGTTTACTAAACTTTTCATTCCTGCCATGGAAGGGAAGTAGCACAGGGGTAACTTGAAGTGTTTTTTTTTTTCTACATATGATGTTGCTCATTATTTCCATTTGCAGATGATAGGTTGAATGCTACATATCAAGATATATTTCAGACCCTTCTAAATAATACCTCTAATCATACTAAGGAGTTTGGACTTATATACCCTTAAGAAAGAAATTAAATCATATAATAATAATTATTGCTTATGTGATATTAGTTAGATGAATAATTTCATGAACTTGTCTACTTATTCATTATTTCTGTCCCTTATTTTCCACATCTGTAAAATGGTGAGGTTGGAATTGATGGCTGCTAGATAATGCAGTGGATAGAATTCTGAGTATGTATTCAAGGGAAGATCTTAGTTCAAATCTGCCCTCAGAGAAGTTTAAGCTATGTGATATTAGGCAACTGAATTAACCTCTGCATGTGTTCAGATCCCCCAAGTATAAAATGGGGATTATAATAGAACCTAATTCACAATGTTGCTGTGAGGATTAAATAAGATACTTCTAAAGCACCTAAATTACTGCTTAGTGCACAGTAGTTTGTTCTTGTTAATAGAATATGGTCCAATGCATTGAGGAAATTGTACAGTTTCAGCCCTTGTTCCATTTCAGGTATATCAGCTGGTGGTATATACATAAGTACCAAATGAGCAGTACAGATATGAATATAAACTCAGAAGAGAGACAAGTGGAACTGGTTTGGTTTCATAAATTTGTTGGGACTTCAGATGGGTCTTAATATATTAGTAAGATCTGGATAAATGGAGAGAACTTGGGGAACTATTCAATACAGAGAACATCACACATACACGTAGAGATGGAGATGTATGTGACAGGTTTGGAGGACTCTACCTAGTTTGCCCAGAATTGAAGATTTTGAACGAATATGAAGGGCAGTATGGCTGAAAACATAGACTAGAAATATTGAATGTGGAGTGAAGGAATTCAGACTCTTTCTTACATATAACATGAGGCCATTAAAAGTTTTTTTTTAAAATGTACCTCACCAAAAACTAGCTGCCATTTATGTCAAGGTTAACTTGGCAACAGTATTCAAGACAGCTTGGAAGAAAGAAATGAGAAAGACATAAGAGCCATAGAGATGCTTTGTTAAAATGATTGAGTAGTCACATATTTGGGCAGTACTAGGCAAATATTATTTATAATAATGTATTCATTTGTAATAACACCAAGATATTATTCAGTATTTTTTGGTAATATTCTTTCCCAAGAGAGCTCATCAGTGCATAAATTAAACACATAAAATTAATTTCCTTTTTAAAAAGTAGCACACTCTGGAAATTAGAAATATAGTACCAAGAGGTAGGGGGAGGGAGTACAGAGGAGGCCCACAGGGAAGAAAAATAGTCTGATAATGGAGTGAGGACAAGGTTGGCAATCTTCATAGAAATGCAATAACAGATGGGGTATCATTTTTGTGAGTCCTCCCACAGATGGTTCACCAGATGGATTCTGCTGGGTTCATACAGCTTATGTGTATTTTTCAGCTGCTTATCATGGTAAGTAAGGCCACTTCTCTGAAAGCAAAATCTTTACTCGATTCAGGTTAGGTGGAATCATATCACTGAAGAAAACCAGCATTCAGTGACATGGTAAAAAAGTGACTCTTAATTGTCGCTTCAAGTAAGAACCAGTCTTAGTAGGCAATGATCTTTGGAAACTTGGGATCCTTCAGAATGAACTCATGAGCCATCAGAGAGACAAGAAAGCTCAGTGAACCATGGATTGGTCAGGAGACTTACAGAATTCACCTCTAATGTGAGTTTACCATTAACCCACTGAATAGTGTTATTGAACAAGTTACCAGGCCTTTCTTTGCCTCATTTGTAATATGAACTATAGAAAGGTAATTTATAGACTTAAAAAAAAATAAACGAATGCTACAGAATGACTGAAATAATTAGACATAAGTTATTTTTGAGAGTTTAACATACAGTTGATAGTAAATATCTATGTCATCTGGACTATTATTGAAATTAATATACTAGTGAAGAATAAGAATAAGTGCTCATTCTGGTGGTAACAAAGCAATACCTGAAGCCTTCAGGAAGACTCATTCTACATCTTGCCACCAGAACCAGAAGACTCAGAGGAGGGAGTGAAACTGATGATTTTCTCATTTTAATCCAATTCACTTTCTAATCATGGCATTATCTTCCTAAAATCATGGTGCTCTGATAGAACTAAAGAAAAAACAACAACCTGTAAATAGTAAAAATAAACAAACCAAAAAACTAACCATTATCTGTGAATGTTTTTTTCAATATAAATAAGAAAACTTATAAGCTCACCAAAACATCATCTAATAAAATTTATTATACCTTTGATTGAAAACATGAATTTCAGTAAAAGGAATCTTACTCCAATGATCAGTACTTCATCTTTGCATCATTTTTAAGTGATATTTTTTGTCTTCATAGTGGCAGACCATGTCTCTTAAAGTAATACTGTGTCAGTTCTCTTTATTATTTTCTTGTCACATAGTTTTTGTTCATTTCTAACTGCACTATTATTGTGTTTTGGTATAAGTGATCCTTTTATTAAGTATTTGAATGATCCTTGAAGCACTAGACTTCCCCACACCAACAGTCATTGTAATGCATCTCTCACTGAAATGCACTTATTATGATTTTTAAGTTTTGTACATTTCATCAGAATACTTAAAATACAGATCAAGATATCTTTAGTCAACCTTATGTCAAAAGAAACACACGTGAATTACTATTGCTGTTATAAGAAACCATATCAGAATTATTGCATAGATTAAGTAATATCCATGACACATTAATTAAGATATTTACATAAATTTTAGGGTTCTTCAATGTGACTTCATATCCATTTTCTTAGTTGATCTGAACAAGTATTTGGGAAAGATCTGAAAGCTCCAATTTATCTGTGGATAATCCCTCTAGCATATGAATTACCCTCTCCTCCCCTCCCTTCCCCTGTGACTTGTTAAATGATGCTTGGGAGGTTTCCTCCTGAAAAATCCATTACATTGAGGGTGATGACCCTCTCCTGACTTTATTAGGTTGATCTATGGACAATAGACATACATCAATTAACCAGCCTGGACTCAAAGGTTTTTTATTTTATTGACTCAAGTAGAATTTATGCTCCATTGAAATAACCTTCAGGGCAGACAGATATCTGATTATTCTTATTTTACAGTTGACAAAATTGAGGGAGATATGTAAATGGACTTGTCCAAGGTCATTCAATAAATAAGTATAGGACTCATACTGGAAGCCAGGCATCTTCCTTCTTAACTAGTATTCTTTCTCTTAAAACATGGTCCCTTTCTCTCATTGGTATAGACACATAATAGGTCAACATCTGCATTAAGGTAAGCCAGATTACACTGGAACTCTAGGACTACAATTTCTTGCTGTCCTCAAATTAAATATATAGTGAATATAAAAAGATAAAAACATTTTCAGAGTGAATAGTTTCTTGTGTGAACAAATTTACATGATTAAAATGCTTAACCCTTTGAACATTTAAATTGGAATAGTGAGGTTCTTTCTAAAAAAGTCAACATTCAGATGACTTTACCCAAATCATTCCTCTCTTCTCTGGTAGTAGAGCTGTTTGTAAACATTTAAGAGACATAATTCTCCTTAATTTCTTTTATTGACAATATCAGCATTTTAATAAAAGCACGGTCATTTGACTTTCTCTCAGACAAAAGCTAATGTTGGTGGTAATAGCATTTTTTATGACCTTCAAAAATAGGAGTTCCCCAGGGTAGCAGTAAATTCTGATTAGCTAACAATCAATGAGGGAATAAATATAAAAATTAAGGACCAACCCTAAACCTTGATTCTCTAATCCCCTTCTAAACTGGCCCCAGCCTTGGTCACTCTATTCAAAACCTACCCAAAATAGAATAGGATCCAATGGCTGCCCCACCTGGGTGGGGTCTACATTGAGAAATTTAGCTCAACTTTTAGATAAAGTGGTCTTGAAATGTGAATAAAAGAAAAAAGAAAAATATGTATCTACCCAAATCATTGATTATTAATAATTTCTTTCACAGGATACTACTATAACCAGAGGCATTTCTATCATGACGCCCTGAAGTCACTATTCAAATGGCCTCCATGAAAAAATTTCCAAAATACAGTAGCAGGAACAATTCCCCATAATATCCTACTGGATTCACATATAAACACAAGATCTTCTGCCACTTCCATGGTAAAGTGGTGTTTAGGCAAATGTATAAGTATATATTTAAAGGGTTTGTGTTTATCTGTGGGTTCCACCCCCACTAAAGAAATCATACCCCACCTGGGACTTAGTGAGTAATTCTGGGAAGTCTTTATTGACTAAACCAGAGTTGATGTTCCATTACAAAAACCCTTAGAACAGACAGACATCTCAGTCTCTGTCTTCTTGGATCTCTTCCCATTTCTCTGTCACTGTCTGCTTCTTTTTTTGTATTTGTCAGTGTCTCTCTCCCTCTATCTCAGTTTCTCTGTCTCTGTCTCTTTATTCCTGCCTCTCTCTTTTTGTCTCTGTCTCTTTATTCCTGCCTCTCTCTTTTTGTCTCTATCTCTCTCTTTCTGTCTTATCTCTATATCTCTCAGTGTCTCTCTGTGTGCCTCTCCATCTCTCTCTGTCTCTTTCTTTGTCTCTCTGTGTTTCTATGACTGTCTCTGTCTTTTTCTCTCTGTGTTTCCATGTGTCTCTGTGTCTGTGTGTGAGTCTCTCCCTCCCTTCCTCCTTCCCTCTCTCCCTCCCCCTTCTCTCTTTTTCTTTCCCTTTTCCTCCCATTTCCTTTCCATCACCCTCTCTCTTTCTCCTACTGACTCTCCTCCAATGTAGCTTGCTAACTCCTTTTCAACTTGGAGTAGTATAGAATTAACAAAAGCATTGAGAGATGAAATTAGTCCCCCAGGATCACAGGGAGGCAGAACTTGAGCTCCAGCTTTGCTGCCACTGAAGTCGCTTCTGTAGCTCACACCATGTCAAACTGTACACATCTCTTCCACATATACTTGGGAAATGGTATCCCAAGGAGAATGTCCAGCTTCCCTCTGACCATCCTTTCTTCCTAGCTAACACAGTAGGTTACTTTTTAGCATAATATCCAATGATTCCAAGAAGATGCAATGGATTTGAGGGACCACTGGGAAAAAGTCAGGTGATCTATCACAAGTTCCTTCCCAAAGTGTGATTAATCCAAAGGAAGAAAGGCTGAGAATCATTCATAGAGAGAGACGTCCTCTGTTATTGGAAATAGTGTCTGAAAATGGGACCATCTAGGAGAGAAAGGGGCAGAGATTGGTTTTTTGGTTTGTTTATTTTTTTTCTTGTTTTTTTTTTATTTCTGGGCTATTTCATTTTAGGTTAAAAGTAAGTAAAAATAATAAAATGCATTAAAGTTGCCAAAGAAGAGAAAATTTTTGTCTCCTTCCAAAACAGGGAAGCTTTGTAATAAGTCTCTGTAGTAGTAGTTTAGTGCCTGAAAAGGGAAAGATTTTCTATTGCAAAGGGTTAGTTTCACCTGAAGACTTACATAACACATTAACAGCATGAAGATGTGTAATGAGGAACAACATCCAATAATACCTGCAGAGAGATATAAGAGGAGTGAAGGACTTCAGTGAAGAGTAACACTGTCATAACCTACAGGACTATGGGAGAAACAACCCCCTGGGAGCGTTGTCTACTTATACCTTTAATTGACTTAAATTCTACACAGAACTCTAAAGGGCAGAGTTGTTCATTGGACTGCATTTTTATTATCTACACGCATTTTATTTTGTTTTATTCAACCTGTCACTAAAATTTTTCCTCTCTGAAATTTCTGAACTGTTTATTTCTAAGGTAAATTGGTGTGAAAAATGTTTGATGCCACGTAATGATATTTCTGGATTTTCTGTAGGAGATTGACTCACAGTGCTCTAAGGTATACTTTTAAGTCACTCATAGTCAAATTCAGTAACTATTTTTATCTATGTTCTGATGACCTATTCTTCACAAAAAAAAGTTACTGAAAAAATAATTTGTTTTTTGCCCCCAAGTACCATTCTCACAGGGTATGTGCAATTAAATGCACAATTACATAAGAAAATTAGAGTTTAAGATACTTTTCCAATGATAGAATGTTAGCCACTGAAATCCTTTGCTTCTCAGTGTTTCTCTCCATTTTCTAGATGTCTCTATAACCTTTATTGATTACTTTAGTTGCAGACATGAAGATAAAATGGTAAGTTAACGTATATGTATATGTCACTTTTTGACACTAGTAAAATTCATTATTATTTGGCCTTTGCAAGGCATATTGTAACTCATCATTATCTAGTGCCAAAAAGGATTCTTTTCATCTTGCCAGAAGATAATAGAAATAGATAAATAGGGGTGAGAAACAGAAATGTACTGAATGAAATATTTCCCAAAATGTCAAAATACTTTAGGATTTAGCAATATTTGTTCCCACTCTGAATCTCAAGGAACAAAAGACAAATAGCAATACTTAATATTTATTAATAATAAATTGGCCAGAGAACTTACATTTCCCCGTCCCCTCCAAAAAAAATCCCTTTTTGTGGAAGCTTATATTTCTGTTTTATCACCACCTTTAATTCCAACATTGTTCTGGGTCCAAAAATGGAACTATGCACATAACTATAAAGTGTAAAATTGATTATTCATAGCCACAGAATAGTTTGTAATGATCTAAAGGAGTTAAGGATCATGGGAAAGGTAGCATAGTGTAATAGAAGGAACTTGGAGTCAGGAGTCATTCTCATGAATTTCACTTCTTCCTTTTAGTAGTTATGTGACTAAGAACAAATCATTTAGGCTCCTTAAAATTCATTGTTTTTTGTTTTTGTTTTTGTTTTTTCTATGAAAATTAGATAGGATATCTTGGACACTTACCTCAGATTATTCTTTGAGCTTTCAATGAAGAAATTCAAGTAAATTATTTTTATTGAGACTTAAATCCCCATATAATTGTTGATTGTTTTAATATAGTGAACATATTAAAGAGAAGATGGAGACTGCTCCAAAAATAACTCTATAAGATAAGCAGATCCCAAAAATCTTTGCCTACATTAATCATGAATAGGTTGAATATTTAATAAGCAGAGTGGGTAGTGGGATGTTTTTTCTTATTGGGACTTCATTTATAGGTTTACTAACCATTGCAGTTATTTCTATCAACTTTTTTTTGCCTTTGTTGGAAGGGTCCCAATTTAACCAAATAAATTAGTATGGTTTTTATGAATGAAAGCTTCATCAATCCTGAGAAACTGTTTGTAATATAACATCATAAAAACAAAAACAAATGAATATTAGCAATCATTTCATCTCATCCTGAAATTTTACAAATCAGTAAACTAAGGCCCAATGATGATTTGCATAGTCACAGAGCTATCATGAAACTAAAATGAGACTACATTATGATATTACACATATAAATATAAATCATGTGAAAATTTAATTTGTATCAATTCAACATTAAAATATTAAGGACCCACTTTAGGTTAATTACATTACCAGCATCTGGAGATATAAAAAATGAAAGAAAAGTCCCTAATTTCAAGGAGTATACCAGTTGACAGTAATAATATGATAGGTAAATATCTATCTATAAGTGGAGCCATAATGTGTAAGTACAAAAAAGAAACAAAAAAGAGCTGATATAAGAAATGATGTGAGGGTAAAGTGTTGGGTTAAGGGAATTGGGTGATAATATTTGTTCATAATGTATACATGCTTTTGTTCAGTCATTCAATTATATCCAACTATTCATCATACTATGGAACATGCTGTCTATGGGATTTTCTTGGCAAAAATACTGGTGTAGTTTGCCATTTCCTTTTTAATTGAATTAAGGCAAGCAGGGCTAAGTGACTTACCCAGAGACACACAACTATTAAGTGTTTGATGACAAATTTGAACTCAAATCTATAAGGTTATTGCTCTATCTATTGAGCTGTCTTAGACATGCAATTGCAAAAATGTATGCCCTGTATGCTTTTCCATATACATACTCTTTCCATGGGTGACTTGGTGATTTTGAAAAAAATTCTTTGATACTTGTGAATCAATGATCCACATCTCAATCAGGTCCTCTTATTTTCCTTCCCACACTAATTTCTTATTCTCTCTATTTTCATCTTTTCATTCTCAGTGTCATTTCTCTATTGTCAAATGATCCCAAAGGGGATTTTTACAATATCTATGGTAATAATCGCTCTTGGGCATTTTCTTATTCCACCCTTTGCTTTGATATCCCTTACTTTAATCTCTATGTTGCACAGGGCAATTGCATACGATGCTATGTGGTGTTACACAAGAGTTTTCGTATAATTTATAAACATATTTTCTTAGCCTGCTCTTCCATCTAAACTTTCTTGACATTGGGACCATATCCACAGGGCATAATAAAATGACAACTAGACAATTTGATAAACTCTTACTGATAATGCAATAACTGCCACTAATGGGTTATGTGTTACCCCTTTAGGTAAGAGTAGCTTCATTTTAAGAAAGGCTCTCTAAAGACATTGTCATAAATCAAAAAAGGGGTTCAAATAATGGGGATTTCAGACAACTTTATAGCCCAAAGACATTTAGGAGATAGAAAAGCCTGGACTGTCATTTAAATTATGTCTTTTATACAAATGGTACACTTTTGGGGCAAAACTATAAAGGCAATTAGAAGATAGGGAATGAACCTGTAATTTTATCTATATAGATAACCAAGTCTCTGTTTACTTTCCCAGTTGAGAAAACTCTCCCTATAAATGCAAGTTAACAGCATCTCAAACTTATAAGATTATGGGGTTAAATATTGAAAGAGACTTAAAGGCTGGTAAACTTAACTCCCTCTGTTCCACATGAGGAAATAGATAGAAAGAGAATGTGACTTTTTGGGGGTCATATAGTCAGTGCATCTCAGGGAATGTAATTGAATATAGTCTTTCTGAGTTTAAGTCTAAGTTTAATAAGTCTTTCTGAGAAAACCTATTTTTCTATTTTATAACCATTTCTCATAAGGGGCAAGGAGAAAAACAAAATGGACTTCCTCAAAATTCTTATCTTGTGAAATAAGTTCTGCTCTTCACAATATTCTAATTTGCTCCCACTGATTGATAAGTCCAGTATCTCTACATATTTCTCACATCTTAATTAATAATAAAGTTGTCGTTATGATATATTGTTTTGAGCATTGAATCATTGATGGTTATTTAAAGAATGTTTTAGTAATCATCAGCAAGTGATTAAATGAAAGAAAACAAACAGAGTAGTCATTTATGAAACTTCATTGGAAAATATACAATAATTACTTGAAAGATTACCAGGTAAACACAATATTTAAGTGTATATGTTCATGCGTATTTGCATTTGTTTTTCTAACAAAAAGAGAAAGTAATGTTTCCCCAATTCTTCTCTGAGCCAGGTTTGATCATTATACTTAGAAATCATTAAAATTAGTTTCATTGCCCTATCCATTTAAATCAATTTGGGCATTATGCATATTATTTTCATGTTTTTCATTGCTTCACTCTATATGTTTGTTCAGTTTTCTCATTTATTACAAAGCAATATTGCACATGTCCATATACTTCATTGTGTTTGTTCATTTCTCAAATCTTCCAGTTCTTGTTACCAAAAAAAAATATGTATTTTCTTTACATACTGAAAAAATATGTAGAAAGAAAAATAATACTACCCATTTTGTGATAAACATAACCAATTCCAAAAGCACAGAAATACAATAGTATTCTTGAGGAGAGAACATGTTTTTTTTCCCCTTTATATGTAGATTTTTCCATCCCAGATATGAACAATCTTACTTTTGAACTATTAAATCAATATCATTGTCGGTGTCACTAAGGTTCTGAGAAAAGTTAAGAACAGTTAAAAATAACCAAATGAAAAGGAGAGCCCACAGACTGTGTTGTCTCATTTAGTGTCACGACATCCTTAGTTAGACCTGGGATAGGTGCCACATATGCTTGGAGGCATCTGACAATGCATCAGTGATTTTGGTAAAGGACTTCCAAGGAGACAGTTGATGATTTCCAATTAAATATATTCCTTTTTGCTTAGTCCTTGCAAAAAGAAGTATATTTACATCAAATTCTAGACCTTATAAAAATTCCAGAAGCATGAATAGTCATAAAGGATATATAATCCACAAATGAACAATAAAGCAAATATTTTGTAGTGATTATCACTGATGTAGGTGTCTACTCATTCTGTCTTTGGACTTATTCACAACTCTGATCAAGGTTTTCTAAGATATCCCTATCTTCTGATAATTCCCATTCTATGAATACCATTTCTAGAATAAAAACTGAAATAAACATCAAAGATATATTTTTAATGTTCTTTTTCAGAAAAAAAAACTAAAATTGGGGCAAATTCTTAAGATTTTTTTTTATTTTTACCAATAACTTTTTAAATGTTTATTAAAGCTTTTTATTCACAAAACATATGCATGAGCAATTTTTCAACATTGACCCTTGCAAAATCTTCTGTTCCAAATTTTACACTCTTTCCCCCCACCACCTCCCCTAGATGGCAGATAGTCCAATACATGTTAAATATGTTAAAATAAATGTTAAATCCAATATATGTATACATATTTATATAGTTATCTTGCTGTACAAGAAACAAAAACAGATCAAGAAGGAAGAAAAAAAAACCTGAGAAAGAAAACAAAATGTATGCAAACATCAACAGAAAGAGTATAAAGGCTATGTTGTGGTCCACACTCAGTTCCCACAGTCCTCTCTCTGCATGTAGAAGGCTCTCTTCATCACTGAACAATTGGATCTGATTTGAATCATCTCATTTTTGAAGAGAGCCACATCCATCAGAATTGATCATCCTATAGTCTGATTGTCATATGTAATGCAAATTCTTAAGATTAATTATCTGTAATACAAATGGGCCTCACCTTAGAAGTAAACATCTCCAATTTAAAGAGAAAAGAAAAAGAGCCCTGGAGAGGTGAAAGATTTACCCAGGGTTGACATAAGCAGTAAATGACAACACATGACTTTCAGCCAATTTCACCTAACTCCAAATTAAAATTCTCTTTTTCCTATACAATATGTTCTCTAATAGCTAAAATAGGAAAAAAGTGCCTCTATACATTGGCAATTTATTGAGGACATATACAATTTATCCCAAAACCTAACAAAGGGTGATGGAAAACACATTTTGGCTTTCTGGTTGACCCAACTAATATTATATTTGCAAAGTGAAATATAATAAAATTGTAAATGGATTTTTAAACCAATCCCTATAAAAAAGCACTCAATGCATCGTAGGTGCTATATTTTGTAGCCTATTTAGACTTGCTTTTAAAGTTATTTTCCATGCCTTAATGGGGGGCATAAAAGCCTCAGCATGTCAAGAAAATACAGCACAATGTCATAGTAATACTGGATGCATAAGTTTTGTCAAGGGCTATATTTGAACTTTATTTATCCTCCCTGAAAAAAATGTGATACTTGGAATCATGCATATTACTGTATTCTGATGTCATCCTGAAGTGCTTCCTAAACAAATAGGATTCATCTGAATCCATGTTTCTAGATCTAGATCTACATGCATGATTCTAGAAAGAGTAAAGTCCAAAAGAGGTGATGTTCTAGTAGTGTATGAATTTTTTCACCCATGTCTTGCTTGCTCATAGTCTCTATCTTCCTCTGATTCTGTGCCTTCTTAATCTATCTTTCCATCTATTTTTCTAACTTTCTAACCAGCTATTGTTTTATCATTCTGTCATATCTATCACATCTAGCTACGTCTTTCCAAATGGATGATTCAGTCTCTTCCTTTAATAATAAGAAAAAAATTAAAATCATAGATTAGAATCAATACTTTCCCTTCCCAATGAAAACACAAATAAAACACCAGTTTTGAAAAATCATATGAATAACTAATAATTTGGCAAGTAGTTCTTTGTTTGAAATCAGTAATAATTATTTGGACAAAAAAAACAAATAATTGTGCAACATTGGGAATATTCATTTTTTTTTATTTTACTAAGATCTGCTAAGCAGGAGAATACATTTTTTCACTTAATAATTATGTCTATCAATGTGTTAACTGCAATGATTTTCATATAATATATACTTAATTAACATTGATGGAACATTTTCTAATTATATGAACCAGTTAATTCTAATAAGAAAAAAAAACTTTTTATGGTGAAAGGTTATAACTGAAACAAAGATTTTGCAAATTTGGGAAGAAAATAACAATAATAAGCATTTATATATATATATATATATATGTATATATACATATATATGTATATATACACATATATATGTATATACATTCATGACAAACCTTCAACGTAGTTGCTATTATCAACTACTCTTACAATTCATGAAATTGAGGTAGAGATAAGTTAAATGTTATCTTTTAAAAATTAATTTAAGAAGTTATTTTTAAAAGTAAAATTTAAAAATAAATAAATAAAAATGTTGCGTGGGGTCACACAACTAGAAAATATATGAGTCCAGATTTGAACTCAGGTCTTCTTGACTCCTAACTCCAAATAGAGCACTCTATCCAATTTTCCAAATGCCAGAGGAAGGACGATGAAAGATTCAGCACAGTTTCCCTTCAGTCTTTAGTATAGCAAGCTGGGGAACATGGTATGCTAGAGACTGCCAGCTTCTTTCATGGTGTTTTCTTTCCCATCATTTCCTTCAGTCGTCCAAGGTAAGATTGGTGCCTTTCATTTTATCTCCCAAATCTCCAAGCCAGAAATGCCCAAAGTATCTATGTAGAATCTCAAAGATATTGAAGCTATCTTCTCTATCACTAAAATTAACCCCTTTCTGCCTGTCATATAGCCATAGATCTCTACCAGCAATAGAATCCATGAACAATTGAACTGGTTTTACATTTAACATATATTATCTTGTTTTGTCTTTATGTAAAACAAGTGGAAGTTACTAAAAAGTATTTTTTCTCATCATAGAACTAAGGAAACAGACTGAGAGGTTGTCATTGAATGGACTTCAGAATGAGAAAGTTAGATCCCCAGTCTGGTTCTCTCAGTACTAAGTATATTGCTTTTCTTACTATTTCACAAATGTCAGTGTTCCATAATTCCTGGTTTACCCTTTCTATGTTTTATTGGAATCCAGAATCAATAAGTAAATTCCAACATTAGCCTCTGTCTGTTTCCAGTGTCTAGCATAATTTATTAGCTGTTTTAATATGTAGGGGATTTCTCTTCACTCCCCCTCCCCACTATTCTATAAATATCTAATTATAAACTTTAAAATAATATTACGTAGATCAAAAAATCTCAGTTTTTAATGTCTAAAACTGCTGCTATCATAAGTAGAAATTTATAACATATACTTGAATAACTATCAAGCATAATTAATAATACATTAAAAGGCAATTGCATATTATCATAAAATCTGAGATCAATACGCACAATGTAAAAGTGTACTTTATGGCATATCATATTTCCCATATTTCAAGAATGTTCTTGGAACAGTCTGACACATAGCTCTGGATTTGCAAGTGGAATGAGACACAAAGTAACCATTGAATAAAAATGCACAAAACATGGTAGAAAAACAGAAATCAATCCACTTTGAATGCTTTGGGAAAAAGTGCTCTTTCAAACAACATGATATATTGATGGGACATAACTTTAAGGTGAAATAACCATTAGTTGTTATAATTGGTCCTCTTCAAAAACAAAAGAGAAACAAGACATAGGGAAGATGATGTTATGAACATGCAAGTGAGGTGGATTTCAGTGAGGGAGGGTTGGGCAAAGTCCTGTACCTCACTTTATCTTCTGGTACCATCTGGGTTCAATTGAACCCAGATGGTACCAGAAGATAAAGAAGATAAAATAGATCAGGATGATTGGAGTTGGCCCAGGATGCAGTTGGAGACCTGGGTCTTTTTAACCTAAGGTTTTTAACTGGTCTCATTTGACTGAGGCTACACTCATTCAGGGATCAAGGCTATGTAAGAAAGAAATGAGGCACCTTTTCCATGTAGTGATAAGGAAAAGAGAGAGGGAGGAAGGAGGGAAGGATGGAAGGAAAGGAGAGAAGGAGAAAGGCAAGAAAGGAGAGATAAGGAACGAAGGTAGAGAGGGGAAAAGGGAGGAAGGAAAGAAGGAAGGGAGGAAAGAATGAAGGAGGGAATGAAGGAAGGAAAGAAAGAAGGAAGGAAGGAAGGAAGGAAAGAAAGAAGGAAGGAAGGAAGGAAGGAAAGAAAGAGGGAAGGAAGGAAGGAAAGAAAGAAAGAGGGAAGGAAGGAAGGAAAGAAGGTAAGAGGGAAGGAAGGAAAGAATGAAAGAGGGAAGGAAGTAAGGTAGGATGGAAGGAAGAAAGAAAGGAAGGGAGGGAGGAAGGAAGGGAGGAAGGGAAGGATGGAATAAAGGAGAGAGGAAGGGAGGGAGGAAGGGAGGTGTTCCTTTTGACCTAGTCAAAAAAATGAATGAATGAGTAGATAAATAAGGAATCAATTTGGGAGTAGAAGAAGATAGGGGTTTCTAGCCAAAACAATAATTATTATAATTCTAAGGACATAATTTAAAGAAATCAGATTTTACACACTGAAAACAAAGAATTACTTTATGAAAATGTACATTTTATCTTACCCACTCTGACTTAAAGGGGCTTCAATAGAAACATCCTTTTTACCTTAGCCTCTTACTGAGTATATAGCATACCTCTCCCATATGGAACTCACTATAAGCACATTAGAACCATCAGTCTCATGACTTACTGAAGTCAGTAATACAGTAGCACCAGTGCATATATATGACAGAAACTTTAAACTTAATCATTATTTTCTTTCTTACTTCTTAATGAATCTTAAACATTATTTTGTTCAGTTTCAGTCATGTATGAGTCTTACTCTACATGATGTCTTTTGAGCCTTACTTGGCAAATATATTGGAATGATTAACCGCTTCCTTCTCCAGACCATTTTACAGGTGAGGAAATCAATGCAAATAGGATTACATTATTTTCCCAGGTATAAACAGCTAATAAATGTCTCCTGCCTGGCATGAATTCAGATATTTCTAACTCCAACCTAGCTACATAGTTGCCCAACCTCCTAAATTTTCCTTAAAAATATCTACATGAAATATATATATATATGCATATATATATATATATATTTGTGTGTGTACATATATACAAAGACGTATATACTAAAAATATAAATAAATGCTTGGACTTATTTATATTTTCAACAAGAAATATTTTTAGAACAGCAAGTTAATAAGGAGTGTCTTGCCCCCTCTGAATAATTACTAATTTTGTTGATTCTAGAATGATTCATCTCAAGGAATATTTGGAGTGTTCATGGAGAAGTAGCAGCTCAAGTATGAGAGTCTTTCCTTTCCTTACTGAGGATTCCTGATTTTTCTTTTCCTCTACTTTCCACTGCTCTTATTTATAACCTGGACCTACCTACTTGAATTTGTCTGGTCTTAAAGGCAGCTAGATGGCATAATGGATAAAACATTGGGTCTTCTAGTCAAGAAGAACTAAGTTCAAATCTGGACTCAGATAGTGGCTGTCTGAAGCCAGGCTAAATGAATACTGGCTAGGAAGAAGTCATTTTTGAATCCCCATCCTTCATATCCAAATCCAGTATTCTTTTTGTCTATTTTTCTTTGTTTTTATTTATTTTTTATTCATAACTTTAGAGCCAATATTTTAACTCTACTCCTGCCTCTTCCCTGAAGATACTTTGATTTGAGAAGGGAAGGAAAAGAGAACAAAGAAAAATAAGCATTTATATGATACCTACTTTGTGTCACTCACTGTGCTAAGTGCTTTTTACAAATATTATTTTATTTGATCTTCACAAGAAGCCTGTGAGGTAGGTGCTATTATGATCCCCATTTTACAGTTGAGGAAAATGATGTGAGCAAATGGTAAGTGATGTGCCTTGGTTCCTGGAGTTAATAATGTCCCTAGTGATTTAGTGAATTGAACTAGTTGACCTCTGATATCCATACCAGAACTATATCTAGGATACTGTGATTCCATGTTTCTATATAAGGATGTTCTTTACAACAAGAACTTTAAAAATCAAACACACACAAGCACCATTACTGCTCTCATGTACAGAAGAAAAATCTGTCTGACTAGTCAATAGGTTGTAGAAGAAAATCTTGTTCATTTTCCTTTCTCTAACTTCCTCTACCTCCTTCTCCACGTTCTTCCTTTGTCTTATGTAAATCCATTCTGTCCATTGGAAAGTCATTTCCTCCTTCATTTTTCTAATTATTTCCTTTCCCTTCCCTCCATAAAACCAGTCTTCATATCTTTTCTCAAATGTTTCTTTTTTCTTTTAAATTTTACAGATACTTCACAAGTTCACTAGTAAAGGTATAGTAAACAACTTTTGTCTACCTAGTAGTAAGGACTTCAGAGAAACTGGGCCCTCAGAACCTGGACCATTTTAATGAACATGATATTTCTAGCACTAGAATTCAACAGTTGGCCAACAATTGTGATCGGACAAGAGACACTGCTTAGTGGTGCTCAGGTCATCTCACTACTAATCCCTCCTGTCTCCCCCGCCCTGGATTTCTCAACACCTGCACATGTCTTATAACTCTTCTGGCTCTCCTACTGTGTCTCACATAACTGTTCCATGAATGCTATTATCTTTCTACTCTCCTCCTAAGGTAAGAGTATTACCTTTGGCCTTGGCAGTAACCTGAGATGTTACATGACTTGACTATTCAGATAAAAGTTGGGTAACTAAGCACAAGTGATAGAAATACAAGGCTAATTTCCTCTCTCCTTTTCCTTTCTGATCTGGAATTGAAACTTAATTATTGTAATTTAATCTAATATAACATATTCTTATTAAGTGCTTATGCCTCAGCTAATACTTTACTGAATGTTGATGGAAAGATGCAGAAAGTGAGGAATATATTTATTTCATTGAAAAGTAAATAGATTAACATATATACATACTACATTTCAGCTTATAAATTAACATTCAAGGATATGCAAAAGATTTTAACTATCAACAAGCTCTGATTCTAAATGAAACTAAGTGGGTATTACCTCTATATTCTTCATCTTCTATCTCCTTTTTCAACCTCATCCTACCCCACCCACCATACCTAGCATATTTGTGTCTTCCTCAATCCTACCTGCCAAACTCGGTTCTCATTAAAATCCTAGAACCAATTCATATTAAACAATGTCTTAAAAAATATGAAATTATGTGTTAATATTTCCACTGTGTTTTTTAAAAAAATCAGTCTTAATCTAAAAGGAAACTCAAGATGGAATTTTAGTTATCAGGGAACTAGACATTTTGGACAGCAGGGCAATTTCTGATGCTCCTAAAAGGACTCTGTCATTTTTTGACTTCTCGGCATATACATAAAGTTAGCAATAAGTGTCTATTTCATGCTTACCAGTGCTAATCTACTAAAGCAATATTTGTCATGGTCCATAAAGCCAGCAACATTTGGCAATTATGCTCAAGTTTGCTGATATTGGACATTTCCACAAAACAATAACATAGATAATAGAATGCATAGTCTCTACTAGTCAAGCAATTACAAATAAATGTGTTGATTCAGAATTAATTTTCAAAATACTTTTTAAAAATAGTCAATGTAATGATGAGAGTTTGACTATATCTACTGATTCAATTTTCCCAAACTTACTTTTATTTACTTTACTGTAACTTGCCCAAAAAGGTACCAATTAGTTCTAAGAGCATTGGGATTATTTGTCTTCTCTTTGGGATTAAATATAGCTGATAACAGAAACCAGAATAGAAATAACCTCTCCTTCCCAACCCCTTCCATAGGCATCAGAGCAGCAATAATTTATTTTACTCATAACTAATTCAAACTAATTTAGAATCTCACAGTATGTCCTATTATCAGTCCCCTTAAAGACTAAATCTGCTTAAGGTATGCATTTAGAGGAAAACAACTCAACAAAACCAAATTGAGCCTCCTCAGAAAAATAAATTTATCTCCTTCCACACTTGGGAAGAACGTTTCTGTACGTGTATACACTTTTAAAGAGCTCTGTTCAAGAACTTAATGAAAGAGTTTTCTTTATGACTTTCATTTAAAAATACATTTTAAAAACCACTTGATTCTTCTTTGCAGTTGCCAAGTTCGAATAAATAATTGCCAAAGACACAAATGAGCTACAACTAATTTAACATATTACAAAGAAATGTTTTCTTAGCAGTTTATGACAACTAGCACCAAGGTGAATAACTATATCATAATAGAAGACATGCAATGGAATCATTTGAGCATATTAACAAATTCCAAATTCAAATCACTTCAAGGATGAATGCAGACTAATTTTTCTAATAGTATGTGATGGATAAATATCACAGACTCATTTAGGGCATATAAGAATGAATGGTATTGGAACATGAATATTTCCAGCTGTATGACTAGATATTGGACCACGAACTCAAATCAATTTTAAAGCATTCCCATCCCCCTGCACAACTATTTTCTTACTTCATATCCTGTATTGTTCTCAAATCCACTCTTGCATGATGGCATCCTTCTTAAAGTTTAGATACATAGGAGTCATTTTTTCTTTCTTTCTTTTCAACATTCAGTCAAAAACTAAGTCCTATTATTTCATGGCATCATATAATAATAGATTCTATGATAATAGTTAAAAGCAACCATATAGTTTACCTAGGATTATAGAATCATAGAAATGGAATGTATACCTAGAGCCAGATGAACAACATAGACTGGTGTGTTCAAGTCTTGGGAAATGAAAAATCTTGTGCAACATCAAACTGGAAGGAGGTGAGAGAGTTGAAATTAATACTAAGGTCCTCAGACTGAATCCTATACTCGTTTTACTATTCCATACTGCCTATTAAACAATGAATCAACAGTCATTTATTGATTAACCATATACTCTAAATTATACATTGCTAATTAGGAGAAAAAAAGAAAAAAATATCTCCTGTCCTCAAAGACTTTGCATTCTACTGGGGAGACAAAATATGCATAGTTAAACAAGACATTTACAAAGAAGAGGGAAAAAAGTTTTAGAACAGAAGGCATTTTCTGGTTGTATAGAGACCAAAGGACCAAGAAATGCCTTCAAAATTCCTGTGGAATTTGACCTTACTTTCTATTATAGTCTTTTTTCTTTATCTTAGAGATAGTCAAATATCCCAATGGATAAAATATTGGGCCTAGAGTCAAGAAGACGGGAGTTCCAATTCAACTTCAGACCCACTTCCTTACTATGTGACTCTGTACTGGTCCATTTTTCTAAGTTTCCTCATTTATAGAGTAGAAAGCATCATAGCATCTATATCAGATTTTTCAGAGGAACAAATAAGAGCACAATTGTAAAGGACTTGGCATAATCTCTGGTATATAGAAGGTGTTATATAACAATTGGATATTATTTTTGTTCATACTTTGATTCACGTATATCATCTTTCATGGTTTTCTAGGCTCCTGTTTCTGTCCAATACATCTTTGTATAAAACTGCCATACTAGTCAGTCTGAATGCCTCTGTCATATAAGATGATGCTCTTACTGAGGAACTTATGATCACCTTTCTCCTATAATATAAAGTTCAAAAACTCCTCCCTATTTCAAGGCTATTATTATATGCCTCCAATCTATTTATCTAGCATTAATTCTTAATCTTCTTCCATATAAGAGTTCTTAAATAATCACATTAACTTTGGCTCTCATAAGTCCTCTCTTCTTCAGTGTATTGTTTTTCATGTTCTTCAATTGATTTTTAAGTGACGGACTCAAGACTCTACAGATCCTGGTTGCATTCCTCTAGCTGAATCTTCTTCAGTTTTTAAATTAGCTTCTTGAGGTATAGTGTCCAAGCCTGACAACTCAGATTATGTGTTAAAAGGGCAAAATGCAACGGAACTATTACTTTCCTATTTGTATAAATTATGCATCTCTTAATGTAACAGAAATCCACATTAACTATTTGGGTGCCCCATCTCACAAGCCTTCTCCAATCTTCTTACACCTCTGCCTTTTTCCATGATCTTTGAAATTACATTGACACTGACTAAGCAACATTAATGAAGAAAAAGTATTAAGCATTTACTATGTTCCAAAGAAAGCACTAAACACTGAAGATATAAATGCAAAAAAAAGTTATCCCCTGCCCTCATGGACATAACATTCTAACTGGGATACAACATATCTATAGAAAGAGCAGAGAATGGAGTTTTGATATGATAAATCACCAAAAAATAGTAAATAGAAAAAATTCACCTTACATAACATTGTCCATCAATATACCATTTTTTGCAGAGGTAATGATAGTGATTGTTTGATGACAATTCTGAGAAAGAAATAGAAAGAAGGAAGAAATAAAATGAATATAGTTGGCAGCAGGGATGTAAAGATGAGGAGGTAAAATAAGGTAAGAGAGAGCAAAGGTAAGTGGTATAAATCCTCCCAGATATGACCTTTAGTTCTTTTTTTTGTCTTAAAAAAATGTTTTTGGACTTCCTTCCGGGGGTGGAGCCATGGTGGCGGAGATCAGACAGGAGTCTCTGTAACCTCCTCTAACCTCCCCTCAGATAAACAACATATGAAGCCTCTAGATTGATTCTGAAGCAAAAAAATCCACAATATCTGGAGAACAACACGATTCTAGAAGAAGATACTCTGGAAGAACCTCAAAACAGGTCTGTTTTAATTGGGCAGGGGGGTGGTCTACTGAACCCAGACTGCAGCACAGGGAGACCGGGGCAGGGAGCTGGAACAGGAGTCCGAACAGGAGTGGGAGCGTTGTGCTTTTCACACACCTGGGAGTCTTCTGCGGGCCTCTTGGAACAATTTGTCCTGATTGTGGGCAGGTGGTTTGGAGGGTCTGCCTTCTGAGGGGGATAGATTGTGAACCACTGAACCCCTGATGAGCATTGGACCTAGCTGCCATTACACAGCACCTTAAAGCAATCAATCAAACAACAGGACTGATCAGCACCAGAAATAATTCAATCAGCAGAGCTGCCCAGTACCTAAAATAATTAAATCAGCAGAACCGCCCCAGGGTGAACTAAAGCAGAACTGCCCAGCACCTGACATAATTCAATCAGCAGAACTGCCCAGTTCCTGAAATAATTCAATCAGCAGAACTGCCCCAGGGCAAATTAAAGCAACTGTCCCACCTTTGCCCTAAACAGACCTCACACCTTAAAAAAAAAATGAATAAAAAACCAAAAAGAGCTCTCACCATAGACAACTTTTATGGAGAGAGGGAAGAACAGACCTCAAATCCTGAGGCCCCTAAAGGTAAAGCAACTCCAGAAAAAGCCCCAAAGAGAGACATAAATTGGTCTCCATGTCACAAGGCTTTCTTTGAAGATTGCATAAAAAATCTTAAAAGAGACTTAGAAGAAACATGGGGAAATGAAATGAGATCACTGCAAAATAAAATAGAAAAAATGGAAAAAGAATGCAATGAACAAAAAAATGTAATTGGTCAATTGCAAAAGGAACTAAAAACAGTAACTGAAGAAAATAAGACATTAAAAATTAGAATCGAACAATTGGAAATGAATGACTCATCAAGACTTCAAGAATCAGTCGAACAAAAACAAAAAAATGAAAAGATAGAGAAAAACATGAAATATCTCCTAGGAAAAACAACTGACCTGGAAAATAGATCTAGGAGAGACAATCTAAGGATTATAGGGCTTCCTGAAAGCCATGATGAAAAAAAGAACCTGGACACTATCTTCCAGGAAATCATAAAAGAAAACTGCCCTGATATTTTAGACCCAGAAGGCAAAATACTCCTTGAAACAATCCACCGATCACCTCCTGAAAGAAACCCAAAAATTAAGTCCCCCAGAAATATCGTGGCTAAATTCCAGAACTATCATACCAAGGAAAAGATATTACAAGAAGCCAGAAAGAAAAAAATTAAATATCGGGGAGCTACAATTAGGATCACACAGGTCCTAGCAGCTTCTACTTTGAAGGATCGAAGGGCCTGGAATCAGATATTCCAAAGGGCAATGGAACTTGGATTACAGCCAAGAATAAGTTACCCAGCTAGAAAGAGCATCATCTTCCAGGGAAGAAGATGGTCATTCAATGATATAGGAGAATTTCACCTATTTCTACTGAAAAGACCAGAACTGAACAAAAAATTTGATCTACAAACACAGAACTCAAGAGAAACATAAAAAGGTAACAAGAAAAAATAACTCTTGAGAACTATATTTATGTTATAGATACTTATAGAACAAGGGTTGATTTTATGAATCTATTATTACATTATGATTATGATACAATTACTGTGATTTTATGATTATTATCATATGATTACTGTGATTTTATGATTATTATGATATGTTTATTGTGATTTTATGATTATTATGATATGATAAACTGAAAAAGAAATTAGAGGTAGAAAAGGGATAACACTGGAAGAAGAGGAAAAGGAGGTAAAATAAGGGAAATTACATCACATGTAGAGGCAAAAAAAACCTATAATGATTGAGGGGAGAAAAGGGAGGGGAATGAGAATTGGGTTAATCTCCATCTCATCAGATTTGGCTCAGAGGGAATAATAGACATACTTATAAGGAAACTGGAGGGAAAGGGGGGAAAAAGGGGGTGGGTGGGGCTCTAAAGGGGAAGGATTGTTTGAGGGAAGTGGTTTTCAAAAGCAAAATAGTAGGGAGGAGGAAAAGGGGATAAGAAAGAGAAAAGCATAAGCTAGGGTAAATAAGATGGCAGGAAATACAGAATTAGTTATTTTAACTGTGAATGTGAATGGAATGAACTCTCCCTTAAAGCAGAAGCAGATAGCAGAGTGGATTAAAAACCAGAATCCAACAATATGTTGTATACAAGAAACACATCTAAAACATAGAGATACATACAGGGTGAAGGTAAAAGGCTGGAGCAGAATCTATTATGCTTCAGGTGAACAAAAAAAGCAGGGGAACCAATCCTGATCTCAGACCAAATAAAAGCAAAGATAGACTTCATTAAAAGAGACAAAGAAGGAAATTATATCTTCCTAAAGGGTACCATAGATGATGAAGCAATATCAATACTAAACATATATGCAACAAGTGGCATAGCATGGAAATTCCTAGAGGAAAGGTTCAGAGAGATGCAAGAAGAAATAGACAGCAAAACTATAATAGTGGGGGATCTCAACCTCCCTCTCTCAGAACTTGATAAATCAAACCACAAAATAAATAAGAAAGAAGTTAAGGAGGTAAACAAAATGTTAGAAAAGTTAGGTATGATAGATCTTTGGAGGAAATTAAATGGAGACAGAAAGGAGTTTACTTTTTTCTCAGCAGTCCATGGAACTTATACAAAAATTGACCATGTGTTAGGACACAAAAACCTCAAAATCAAATGCAGGAAGGCAGAAATAATAAATGCATTTTTTTCAGATCATGACGGAATAAAAATCACATGCAATATAAGGCCAGGAGAAAATAGACTAAAAAGCAATTGGAAACTAAATAATTTTATCCCAAAGATTGAATGGGTGAAACAGGAAATTATAGACACAATTACTAATTTCATTCAAGAGAATGACAATAATGAGACAACATACCAAAATTTGTGGTATACAGCCAAAGCAGTAATAAGGGGAAATTTTATATCTCTAGATACTTATTTGCATAAAATAGAAAAAGAGAAAATCAATGAATTGGGCTTGCAACTAAAAAAGCTAGAGAAAGAACAAATTAAAAACCCCCAATCAAATACCAAACTTGAAATCCTAAAAATAAAAGGAGAGATTAGTAAAATTGAAAGTAAAAAAACTATTGAATTAATAAATAAAACTAAAAGTTGGTTTTATGAAAAAACCAACAAAATAGATAAACCTCTAGTTAATTTAATTCAAAAAAGGAAAGAGGAAAATCAAATTGTTAGTCTCAAAAATGAAAAGGGAGAACTTTCCACCAATGAAGAGGAAATTAGAGCAATAATCAGGAGTTACTTTGCCCAACT
>JAJPUD010006085.1:80678-109862 GCA_023553655.1 Myrmecobius fasciatus | reverse complement strand
AAAAATGTTTTCTTATCCTTTATTTTCTTTTTTTAAATTAAAGCTTTTTATTTTCAAAACATATGCATAGGTAATTTTTCAACACTGATCCTTGCAAAGCTTTCTGTTATAAATTTTCACCTCCTACCCCCACCCCCTTTCCTAGATGGCAGGAAGTCTAATACATGTTAATTATTTTAAAATATTTGGCAAATTGAATATATATACATATTTATAGTTATCTTGCTGTACAAGAAAAATCGGATCTACAAGAAAAAAAAATCTGAGAGAGGAAACATAATGCAAGCAAACATCAATAGAGAGCATGAAAATTTTATGTTGTAGTCCACATTCAGATCCCTCTCTCTGGGTGTATATGGCCTTCTTCATCACTGAACAACTGGAACTGGTATGAAACATCTCATTGTTGAAGAGAACCATGTGACCTTTAGTTCTAAAGCAAGGTTTCAAGCATATGGTTGACAAGTTTAATGAAGTCCTAAATGCTTCAGAGGACAATTGAGCTAGATTAAAATATAATTATGAAATACTTAACAAGATAAATGAAAATCCAATAAAACAGAGGCCACATTTATATGTGGCTTTCTAAGTCAATGTGTGGTCCACAGGAATTCTAATATGTGACTCAATTGCCCAGCTTTCTATTTGAGTTTGATACCATTATTCTATAATGTTCAAGGATATTTTATTTGATCCAGATGAACTAGGTCTTAAATTCATTAAGTGTAATCAGGATATCACTTATCATACCTTTACTAGGTTGGGTTTCAACTCCCTGAGAATCATTTTTTGTTCCGTAACTTTCAATGCAAAAATCATTTTCTTTCACAGAGGAAGTAGAAGAAAAATAAAGTTGCCATCCCTCTGTTGTCAATCCTCATCATTCTATCTATCCCCAATCAATAAAGGAGCAAAAGTCCAAAATTTCCTGAACTTCCCTTTCTCCAAATGCAGCTTGAAAATAATAAAAACAATTTTCTGTATTTAGCTTACCTTTTTAGTTTTTTTTTGAGCTAAAACTAGAATACATTAGCAATCCTGACATTGTTTATGTTTGTCACTGTATCGTATTCATCATCTACTACATGAGATTTTTTGAACATTTCTTTTTTAAAAAATCTGTTTATCAGTAAGTTCCATATACACATAATTATGTGATTGTATGTATGAATATTTACATAAACACACACACACATATATACACATATATCCACATTAGTCTCTACAGAGCAATTTCATTTTTCTTCCTCTTATTTCCTCTCTTTCCTTTTGTATCCTCAAAATTTCATTTCAGAGTTTCTCTTATTCCTTTTCTTTTCATCATAACATGTTTTCTTACTTATCTTTCTTCTGAAGCCTTTGAAACTAGCTGTCTTAAAATCCAGGATGTATGCTAAATTGCCTTTATTCATCTTCCCCTATACATCTCTGCCTTTGTTTATGCTGCCCTTTACATTTTCAGTACCTTTTTATCATCTCCCTAGTAAAAATGTAGAATTTCTACCCATTCCTTTACAACCTATTATCTCTTTGAGGAAAATACCCCTGTGGATAATGCCATTTGATCATTGGTCCTTATAAAAGTCTTTATAACTTATTAAGGCATTTTTCATGAATGATTGTGTGTTATAGTGATTTGTATATTGCTAGAGGTCCCTGAGATAAGGAATCATGTTTTATCCAGATAATTATTTTCTCCAGCTATATAACAGAGTGCTCTATAGATAGTTATTCAATTAATGATTATACTACTTCAATCACTTTAAGATGGAAACACCATTTCTCCACTAGTGTATGCCCCCCAAAGGATCCCCAATGGCCTTGCAAGAGTTCTTCTTTTGGCTATTCAAGCAAACAATCTTACATTTAACTATGTTTGGAAAGAATTTTAAATAAGTAATATCATTTGACCTTCTCAACAATATTGTAAACTAGTTGGTATTCTTAATTACTTTACAGATGACAAAACTGAAGCTTAGAGAGATTAAATGACTTTCCATAGTGTCATATTTAGGATTTGGGGAGGGATTCAAACCTTTCTCTTCCAGGCTTCAAGTCTAGATTCTTAAAGTACTATAGTATTTTAAGTCTATATATCTTTACTCCTTTTCTCTGAGTAGAAGTATAACACTTAGACTTTCTGTTATCCCTAAATGATTGTCTTCTTTCTTCTAATATACATTTTTCAGAATATATTTAGCAATACTTCTTGCATGCAAATCATCATTAGTTGTAAACTACACAGAGTTTAAACATAATGAATATCTTTTCATTGTATTTTCTGCTACTCATATTTTTGAATCATTTGAAGTGGTGGAATTTCATCATTCATATCCTTATAGTATCATGGATATAATACTGATCTTTAAGAGAAACATGCATGAAACAAGTGCAAAATCAAGTCAAGAAAAATTTGTATCTACCTTGCAATGCAATATAGACTAAAAGCCTCATAGAGTTTAAGAGAAAAAAAGATTCATGTAACATTTATAGTCAGGGAATGGTTAAGGACTTCAGATAAGTGAGAGAAGAAAGGATATTTCATATAAGAGAGAAATATGAATAAAGATAGGAAGAAAAGGATGCATTTTTGTGGTCTTAGCATATTGAATGAATATAACAAATAGTGCATATGAATGAGTACTAGGGAGAAAACATTGGTACGTATCTCTTTGTACATTAAAAATGTTAATTTGGTAGTGTAAGCTTATATATTTTTAAGATAAAATCAGATTTGAGGTTACATTTGGAATGTTCAGAGTGTTTTCCTACAAAGCATAATGAGTAGTTTTAAGTAGGAAAAGCATTTACTGTAAGAGGTAGGAGGCTGAGTCATGACACAAGCTCAGATATGTGAATTAGGCAAGTCGTTTTTAAAGAAAAAATGTTAACTAATTTGACATCTTTAACAAAATAATTATTTTATGTAAAATCTGGTTTATGCATTAATTCTTTCTAAATGGGAAGGTACTTTAAAAAATTGGGACTCTGATGACCTGTAACATTCTAGATGATGTCCTCATTACTGGCCTTTCACACAGGAAGTAATTTGCTCACATCATATTTTGGTATTATATAAGTCTGTGATGTAGAAGCAGCATTTATCCTATAACTTGATTTGTAGGCTGCCTGACCTCCAGCATAGTATCTAATAGCTTAGTAAAATTTAAACATAGATATATGTGCGTATCCGCTTCTTAAAGCAGCAGAAATAACTTTCTGATTGAAATCAGGTCCTTCTCTTTCAGAATTCCCATTAAATGAAATTTCAATGTCAGTTTTTCAAGTCTTTAAACTCCTTTAAAATGTTTGCTTGTATTTTAAACAGCTTTTACTGTCTTGGTGCTAGCCTTGAAAACTACTGTCAATTACCCCCTCAGGATTTTAATTCAGTGACAGGAAGTCACAGTACAGTTAACACAATACAGTGCTAATTCACAGTTACAGGCATAAGATGTTTTTGTCTTATGGTAATACACATATCCTCCAGGATATATGTCTGCAAGGCTGTTCTTCAGAGCTAAGACCACTTTGCATATCATACAGAAACTTGTACACAGCATGACTGTAATGGAGAATTGAAAAACTAAATGAAATATTCTGTTTATTTGTGAAGTTCAGCATTACTTATGCAAAGGGTATCCACTAATCCTTGAAAAATAGCATATTTTATGAGGCCTGTTGGGTTAAAA
The DNA here is from genome assembly GCA_023553655.1 of Myrmecobius fasciatus. Classification (NCBI taxonomy): domain Eukaryota; kingdom Metazoa; phylum Chordata; class Mammalia; order Dasyuromorphia; family Myrmecobiidae; genus Myrmecobius; species Myrmecobius fasciatus. Next base: position 106,170 of record JAJPUD010006085.1, on the reverse strand, counting down.
ATTAGTCATTAGAATTGACAAATATTTATGTGATTTTTCTGCGTGTTGAATACAAAGAAAGAACATATCAGCTTGACAATGATAGAATGCAAAGGGTCTAGGCAAAAGTATTTGCATGCAAGACAATAAATCCTAAGGATTTAAATAAATGACACAGAAAGAACAAAGCTTGAAAGCTCCTGGTGAGGTTTTAGTCACAGCATTTAACAAAATAGAATTTTCTTCTCTTCTTCTGCCCTCTCAGAAAATAAATTTTATACTGTTAGATTTTATAAAAGCACTTCAACTTTTCAGTCATGTACATGAGATTGAATCATGAAATATGAAAATCTTCAAAGCATCAAAATCATGAGTGTTTCAAAAAGCAATGTAAATGCAGTTGATGAGCGGAAATTGGCTGCATTACATTACCAGCTCTGTGTAAGAAACAGTCAACTTACAAGTATTAAGCACCTATCATGTGCCACACATTGTGATGAGTACTAGGAAAAGAAGTATAAATAATGAAATTATCTTAATTTGAAACTCCTTTCAAGTTCATTATTATTCCATAATATTGGAAAATTGAATGAATATAAATCTATACAAAAGTTAAATAAAGGATAGTTTTCCAAGTGGAGGTGTGGTTATAGTTATAACAGGTATTGTGTGAGCCAATCAGAAAAAGATGCAGAAAATGGTGCTTGAGCTTATTTTTTTTTTACCATGAAAAGGTAAGATAAGAGAATAATAGAGGTAAAGAGGAAGCTGGGGACGTATGTGGGATGGCCAGTGTGAAAGAATGATCAGGGGTTATAGATTATTTTATTTAAGTAACAGAGAAAAGGTCAAAATGGTTAGGTAAGAGAGTGTGGCAGGGGGAGCAATGTCTAATAAATCTGAGATAAAGTATCAAGAAATATATGATCTGAGATACTCAATGGAGAGCATAAGTTTAATACTGCTACCATAAGATGTAAAAATACATGGGGAGAAGGAGAGAAGGCTGGACAGTGGATAGATCATTTAAGTATGTCTATGGGAAAATTTGGCTGAAAATTACATACTGGAAATAAGTGGGAATATGGTATAGGAATATGGTACCCTGCTAAGACCTAGAAAGTCTAGATCTCACTCAAATTTGCTCCCTAATAATATTAAAAATGCATCTGTTTCAAAAGGAATAAGTAGTTTCACCTATAGTTTGCTCTACCCAGTCTGTGGATCTTTAGAAAGTTAAATAATACTCTCCTGAATCACTGGAGTAGACAAACTTAGATAGGTAAGAGGAAATGAAGAAACGGGGCATTTATATAGTACTTACTATGTGCCAGGCACTGTGCTAATAACTTTATAAATAGTCTTTCATTTTATCCTGATGACAGCACTATTATTATTTTCATTTCGCTGAATCATTCCTTAATGCTAAGTGATTGCCAAGACTTACATAACTAATAATTAACTGAATAAAAATTTGAACTAAAATCTTTCTGATTCTAGGCTCAAGTATTCATCAACTACATTGATTCAGTGGAAAGACTGGAGCAGAGAAATCCTGGGGCAACTAAAGAGTAGCTCCTTGAAGTCCAAACATCCCAAGCCAAATGGTAAGACAAGAGCTGTAGGCAAAAACAAGTCCACAGTGATTTCAAGTAGCACCCTAGGTGGAAGCAAACCCAATTTAGTAATTGGGAAGAAAGGTAAGGAAAGACCTGAAGCAGAGCATAAAAGGCCATTTCACTGATAGATCCTTAGTTCTGGTTAACTACTCTCTTTTGTTAAGTTAATTTATTTGTAAAGAGGAAGGTAGGAGCAAAGAAAAGAAAACATATGAGAGGACAGAAAAAAATCACTGATATAAATAATTATAATTAGCTACCATAACCTGAACCTGAACGGGATGAAATCACCTATAAAATAGAAAAGGAAAGCTAAATTGAATAGAAAACAAAATACAACAATATTATCCTACAAAAGAAACATATTTAAAAAAAATTCACATAGAGTTAAAATGAAAGATTGGTACAATATGTATTATCCTTCACATAAATCCAGAAAGCAGGAATAAAAATAATTATTTCAGAAAATGCCATAATAAATATTGTCAAGAGAAAAACAGAAATTCAGTGAAATTATATTATTCTCAAAGATATCATAATTTATAAAGTAATGTGAATACTTAACACACTTACAACAGATAGTTTCTAAATATTTAAAGAGCAAATTGAATTGGTGAGAGAAATAGATAAGAAAACAATTATGAAATAGCCTTTTCAGGGGTTCATCATAACCCTTTTTGACCTAGGCAAATCTAATAAATAACAAATAACATAAGGAGTTGAATTGAATTTTAGAAAATTAGAATTTAATGTTCTAAGGCAATTACTGAATAATACTAAAAAGTAATTCACCTAATTATATGATTTAGATTCCATCTTTTCAAAGCAAACAAACAAAAAAACCAAAAAATATTCATTCACTGGAACAAACACCTCAATGCATATGGAGAAAAAAAGGAATACAAGACATCATTTACTCCACTATAAAATAATATTATCTTCAATTATATTCAATAAAGGGACCTTAAATAAATGTGATTAGAGATTAAATAAAACTTTTTTACAGTACTGATAGTTAAAAGACCAGATTACAAAAATATTAGAAATTGTATCAAATGAAATAGTAATATTGAGAGAACATACCAAAACTTATAGAATTTAACTAATGCAATTCTAATTTTTTGATAAAATGATTCAGAGATATAAAAGTTTCTATCTCTGAATCACTTTATCAAAAAATTAGAGAGCAATCAGTGAATTTTGTACACAACATAATTAAAAGAAAACTTGAACATGTCAGAAAATATAATTGTCAGATGTATCCCTGAAAACTTAGGGAGTCCTAAATCCCATTTATTAGAGATTTCTAGCCTTGATAATAAATGTATTGTGCTTAGACTTTTTTTTTAATTATCAGAGAGAGAGAGACAGAGAGACAGAACCAGAGACAAAGACCGAGAGTCTAATCGAATAGTCATCTTGTAGATAGAGAAGAAAAGAAGAAATCATCCAGATATGTTTGGTGGATATTTATTTTTATTTTCCTGCTCTTCTGATGGTAGAAGTCATAGTCTCCCTTGGAAGAGAGGAAGTAAGTTTCCAGAAATTTTACCCATTTCATCTGAGAGCTATGATTATATATTTAAAAAATCTAATTGTACATATATATTTTTCATGGACATACACCAATATCTTAAATGCATTACTTTTTTCATATGAATCTCAGAAGAAACCTATGAGATATGATCAAATATCAAAAGCCATTTGATAGATGAAAAGTGTATGGTTCAAAGAATTTAAATGACCTACCCATGATCATAGAAGAGAGGAATCTGGACCCAAGCTATTCTTATTGATCACTTCAGTAATGAGTTATTAGAATGGTATCTGAGCTCTGAGAAGCAAAGGAAATGTTGTCTGATATTTTATATTTTATTGCTAACATGAGCATCTAAGTGCCAAATATTATTAGGTTATACAGTTCTTTCACCTCTGCTTAGATTATGCTTAACTAAGACCTCTTAGAGTTTATGCTATGTGATTCTTTGCTGCATACAATGCTTTTCAGAAAAGAAAATGGACAAGCCACTCTTCAATAAATAAGTGGTCAAGGGATATGAACAGACAGTTTTCAGATGATGAAATTAAAACCATCTCTAGTCATATGAAAAGTTGCTCCAAATCACTATTGATCAGAGAAATGCAAATTAAGACAATTCCGAGGTACCACTACACACCTGTCAGATTGGCTAAAATGACAGGAAAAGATAACGATGAATGTTGGAGGGGATGTGGAAAAACTGGGACACTAATACATTGTTAGTGGAACTGTGAACAGATCCAACCATTCTGGAGAGCAATTTGGAGCTACGCTCAAAAAGTCATCAAACTGTGTATACCCTTTGACCCAGCAGTGTTTCTACTGGGCCTATATCCCAAAGAGATCTTAGAGGAAGGAAAGGGACCCACATGTGCAAGAATGTTTGTGGCAACCCTTTTTGTAGTGGCTAGAAACTGGAAACTGAATGGATGCCCATCAATTGGAGAGTGGCTGAATAAATTATGGTATATGAATGTTATGTAATATTATTGCTCTGTAAGAAATGACAAGCAGGACGATTTCAGAGAGGCCTGGAGAGACTTGCATGAACTGATGCTGAGTGAAACAAGCAGAACCAGGAGATCATTATACACAGCAACAACATTACATGATGATCAATTCTGATGGACATGGCTCTCTGCAAAAAAGAATTGTCTCAAACCAGTTCCAATTGTTCACTGAAGAAAACCATATACACCCAGAGAGAGGGATATGAAATATTGACCACAACATAACATTTTCATTATCTCTATTGATGTTTGCTTGCATTGTGTTTCCTTTCTCTGGTTTTCTTTTTCTTCTTGTAGATAGGATTTTTCTTGCACAACTTGTCAACTATTATTACATTATTAACATGTAGTGGACTTTCTGTCATCTAGGGGAGGGGAGGGGACTGGGAGTAAAAGTTGTAATGGAGAGCTTTGTAAAGATCAATGCTGGGGAACTACCCATACATATGTTACACAAATAAAAAGCTTTAATAAAAAAAAGAAAAGAAAAGAAAATGTTAATTATCTCAAGAGCTATCTTTTTTTTTTACTGCCACATGCCAAGTAGTCATGTCACAAGTCATTCAAAATAGTCAGAATATGAATGTCAACTGATTTTAAATTCACTTAGAGAATTGCTGTTTACTGTGTAAAATACTAAGATCTATTTCTCAGAGGTCTGTTCCAGAGTGTTAAAATTGGGTCCAAATTTTTTTTTGGATAAGAATTTTGAATTGGAATACATTTTGCTTATTTATTAAGTGAAGAAAATTATTCATATGATTCATGTTCAAAGAAGAGGAAAAGAAGCATATGGACAAACATCCCCATGAGACTCATGAATCATCAAAATGTCTGCAAGGACAAGTTTTTTATTTTTTCTACATGATCTCTGATTTTGCTGTAAAATGCCTAAAAGCCTAACTTAGAATCTGGTTTCAGATGAGATAGGAGCAGGCATTGCATGTTATATTATAATAATTTAGCACCATTGAAAATAATTCCTATTTATTTAATTTCACATAATAGCACACTGATTATGTTTTTTGGAGAGTATTGTTCATTCCTTGAAAGAGAATTTAATTCAAAGCAACAAATATTCAATTAATCAAATACCATGCATAGGGGATACTATTCTAGCCACTGGGGATATAAAAATGAAGACTCAGTTTCTGTTCTCAAGCAGTATATGAACTATTGGGATGGATACAATAGTGTTTAGGCAGAAAAGTAAACACTAGGTATTTGAGGAAGATCAGTGAATAAAGGAAATTAAGAAAAGACATTTGCTGTAACAGGCATATATGTAATATAAACATGTGTGTTTATAAAATTTAGAATATAGAATAGAATTCATTGTTAATTGATTAAATAGAATAGTAAGTGACTGTAATCCATAATTATGGATCAGACTTAGATTTGATTATATAGGTCTCATTGGCAGAGTTTCTAAGAGTTAACCTGAGGGGGGATATCTGAGGGGATCAAGAGACTGATATAGTAAGGGACACCTGGGGTAATCCTTGAAGGCAGGTAAAGATTGCATAAAATGAAAAGGTGAGGAGAAATGTGGTAAAATAATCGGTAGTCAGTTTTGACTAAAATATGAAGTATTAATCAATTCTCTGCTGCTTGTGCTTATTTTGGCCTAAAAATTAACAAAAGAAAACACAGTTACTTCATCACTCTCCACCACAACATCCACATGTGGAATGATCTATTAATGCTAATGGAGAAGTTTTCAATGGTGTGGATAAGTTTTGTGGCAGTATACCTTCCAGAGAAGAACAAATTGATAATGAAGTTGATACATGTGTTACCAGAGCTAGTACACTAACTAGCAAAATGAAGGCCTACAAAGCTGGTGTGCTGATCTCATTGTTGAAAGCCTGTGAAACCTAGACAGGATGAGTCAAGTCCCTTACCAAGAACTCCACAGACTCACTGATGAAGCTAGGAAAAGATTTTTTAATTTTGATCTTGCAAGAAGAGGCATCCACAAGCCCATACCCACTTAAAGCATCAAAGCACAACCTTTTGTTCCCTGGCACAAAATGCAAGTCCTTCCCCTGATTGCCTATTGACTGGATGCTAAATAGGTTACAGCCTGTCTGGAGCACCTAATACCCCTACATGGTCTCCATTCCTAATTACATCTCTTATCAGAGTTTACTTCCCCTTTCCTTGTTCCTTATTTGGTCATAGTCCCCTGCAACTATAGATGTAAGTGCACATATTTGTAAAAAACAGTTATATGTTCTTTGTGACAAAGGAATTTATAAGTATATTGTCCCATAGATGTTCCCATTCTGATGCAGAAACAACATCTCCAATCACATTTTCTACAACTATATACCAGTGTCATGACAGGAAACTTAATTGCTTTCATATGAATTGTCTTAGGAAGATTCTGAAGATCCCCTGGCAATATAAGATACCAGACACTGAGGTTCTTTCTTGATCTAACCCGCCAAACATTCAAATTCTATTGCAAAGAGCACAGCTCTGTTGAACTGGCCAAATTGTTCAAATGTCAAAGGTACACTTGCCAATAAGACTATTTTATGGAGAACTCACATAGGACAGCTGCTCACATGGTGGTCAGAAAAAGCAACACAAGGACACTCAAGATTTCTCTTAAGAACTTTAAAATTGATTGCACAGCATGGGAGACACTGGCACAGAGCCACCCAGCATTGAATCCCCTCCTCAGAGAAAGTGTTGTGCTCTATGAATAAAACAGAATGGAAGTAGCTGAGAAGAAATGAGAGAGGTACAAAGCTAGAGAAGCTCAAATAGTCATATGGACTATTTGTGCCTAACCTGTAGTAGAACATTGCTCTGATCAACTACAGTAGCAAAGTCTCCCAAGTTCATATTGCTCTGATCAACTACAGTAGCAAAGTCTTCCAAGTTCATATTGCTTTGATCAACTACAGTAGCAAAGTCTTCCAAGTTCATATTGCTCTGATCAACTACAGTTGAAGACACTGTAACTTGACTCTAATAGAGTGATGTCCCTTTGGTTCTCTTTCAGAATGAAGGGCAACAACCAACCTACCAGAATGTGAAGTACATTTAAGGGAATAACATATGATAAGAAACTCTAGATAGCTTTATTTACTGAGATATAAGTGGAGGGAAATATATTTTTGGGGAGAAGGGGATAACAGAAAGGATGCTGGCCCCAATGCCTGCCTATAAAGCTCTAATTCCTAATTAATATGCAAGTAAGTTTGTTTTAAGACTTGTTAAGTACATTTCCCACCTGGCTATATTTTCAAGTCTTAACACTGTCAACTTGCATGACTACCATCGTTCTTGAACTAAAAGAACAATATTTAGGGTCTGTACTATCTGAATAGACATGTATTATGTACCAAATTTTGAGGGGTAGGGAGAAGATAGAAAAGAAAGCATAGTAAAAGCCTTTTATCCAAGATAGTCCCTTCAAAAAATACCTTCTGATATGCTGAATAGAGAATATTCCGCAAGAATTTCTCTCTTTGGGACTCTACCTTCAGAGCACCATTTCCCCATTTTTAGAGATAAAACCACTGAAAAACCTATAGTTTAAATAACATGTCAAACATCATAATTAATCATTCGCCTTTGACCTGGAGAATATGGAGACAAATCATCTGAAGAATCTACTAATACTTTGATTTGTCATTAGTGCCTGTGTGACTGAGATACTAAATCCCAAATAAACAGTCGTATTTAGAACATGAGGAAATCGCAGAATCATAGGTCTCCACAAAGCAATGACATCTCAAGAATTTGCTTAGAGGTGTATGTTACAAAATAATAATAGCTATTATCAAACAGTACTTACTTAATTCCAAGATCTTCACAATTAGTATGTTATTTCATTTCGACAATAACCCTGAAAGGTAGGTGCTCTTTTTTTCTAATTTTACAAATGAGTAAACTGAGACAAACAGAAATTAATTGACTTGCTTATGGTTGCACAACCAGTAAGTATCTAAATTCAGATTTGAAGTCATTTCTTCTTGACCCCAGACTCAGATCTCTATATCACCTAGCTGCCCTGAAATTAGAGACACTGATAAGAAACTGGTCATTTGAGATGATAACATTTTTATGTGAAGAATTATATGAATTATAGGAAGAAAGGACAAAAATTGCCCAGTCTAGACACATTTGAATGAATCACAACCTTCTTCAAAGAGAATGATTGCTGACTCATTGAAATGGAGAAGCATGAATATTTTTAAAAGATGAATACTGCAACCTAACAAACTAACAAAAGTAATTCCACTTTTTAAGTGATTGAGAAAATAGCTACTACTGTTATCTTAAACTAATCTTGAGAAAATATGATAATAAAAATGAGTAAGGGAAGAATCCATCAAATTGTATTCTATGAAAGAAATGCAATCTTTTTTACTATGATGTGAACCCTAACAAAGGAAAGAAGGAAGGAAAGGAAGGAAGAAGGGAGGGAAAAAAGGAAGGAGGAAGAGAGGGAGGGAGGAAGGGGGGAGAAAGTGAAGGAGAAAGAAGGGAGGAAGAAGAGAGGAGAGGAAAGAAAGTAGGGAAAGAGATTAATCTTGTATATCTTTAAACTAAAGATGAAAGACCAAAAATGATGGGAGGAGGAAAATAATATTAGGATGTCTGATGTGACTCTATAAGGAAAAAGAAAAATACCCAAATAATTGGACATTGTGTTTGAATTTCATTATTAAAGTAGAGCTGACAGAAAAAAAATAACACTTGCTAATATGAATAAAGCAAAAAAAATCTAACTTTCTGATTGATGTGTTTACTTAGGCTAAATTACCACAGATGGAAATAGTATTGTCATTCTACATTGACATTAAATAGCAACTATTCACTTTTGCTCTACAAGAGTTGTGTAGAAGGCTCACTAACCCAGTTGAAAGCATTTGTGACTTCCAAATGAGGATTTATGTATAATTATGGCCTTTATTCTAGAGAGACAATCTGATGCACAAATTTCTTTCCTCAGAAGAGATCATGGTAGCTAAGCCAGAAAATGGTAAAAGAAAATTATGGAGATAATTTGCCCCTAACCAATTCAGATAAGGACATTTATGTATACTTACATAAAGATGGCATAAGAAGAAGAATGGCAAAAAATTTCTTATACTGAATATGGAACTGGCTTTTTAGTCAAGAAGTCTTGAGTTCAAGTTCTATCTATACCACATACTGACTGCATAAGCCTGCAATATATGCTTTAGGCAATTGTCTAAGACTTTAAAATTCACATAGGATGCAGCTATACCTTAGAGAGTTTGTTCAATTCCTTACACCAATGAAATCAAAGATTTGCAAATATAACAATTATACAAGTCAGCTCCATATCTGGCCCAAAAGATCACTGAAAACTCAAGATTTCAAAAAAGTTCTTTTTATTAAAAAAATTTCAATATCTATAGGTAGAAGTTCTCAAGACAGGTAAAAGGTGATATAGGAAGATAAAAACAAATCAAAAGCTATTTCAAGAATATAAAAAGAAGTTGGGAAAAAGGTTTCCTAGGGTTTCAAAGGCCAGCTACCAAAATCCTAAAAACTGCTTTTCTGATCTGTTTGCCCAAAGAATCCACAACTGGATCCTAGATGAACCTGCTTAGGGATGTAGACAATTCAAACTGCTCAAAGTCTATTCACCAATAATGAATGGAGTTACAAGGGGTTAACTCATGCCTCCCCAAGTCTATTTCTTTTCTTGACTACCAAAAAAAATGATAATAATGAAGATGGTGATGATGGTGGTAGTTGTGGTGGTGGTGGTGGTGGTAATGGAGAAGTACAGGATGACTATTCAGAATGAGGTCACTGCCCTCAGAAAATTCAGAAGACTTATTCAGAAAGAAACATGGACTTAATAATCAATTTGATTGTTCAGGGTTGAAAAGTAAAGGAAAAAGTTTTGAAATTTTTAGATATAAAACAAAAATAAAGAGTTTTAAAACTTACCATCTACCTAACATCAAACAAGATATGGAATTATGCAACCCCTTAATTTTATAGATTCAGAAAGGTCACATATGGTTCATGGAATATTTTTCAAAGTAGAAGCAAGGCTACTTTAGGGGAGCTCTAAGTAGTTAAAAGCTAATTTTTAAATTTTCAGCATGATCATGTATACCTCAGACCTCAGACATCTGCAATAGTCACAAATCTGGGCTTGATTCATTGTTTTGTTCATTGTCTAGACTTTAAAAGATGTTAATAATGTAGATTAAACTTTCAAGCACTTGATTCTGCCCCCAACCAGTTGTCAGCTAGTTAGAGAATGGATTGGATTGGGGAGAGGCTAGATGCAAGAAGACTAATTAAGAGTAATAGCCCAGAAGAGAAATCATGAGAACCTAAACTGGAATCACGTTCATATGGGTGGAGTGGAGAAAATGAAGTCAAGAAATATTTTGATTGTAGAATTGAGACATAATTTAGCTTGTCAAAAAAAGCTGACTTTTTTGTGAGGGGATATTGAAAAATCATGGTTGAATTTGTAAATCTTAACTTTGGCTGACAAGCCTCTATAGATCCTTTAACTTTATGTAGCCCTGTTCCTAATCCCAGCTCCTAGATGAACTAGATGAGTGACTCAAAGCAAATTACCTAAACTCACTACTCTTAAATTTCCTCATTGGTAAAAATGGAGATGATAGTACCTGATTCATAAGATTGTGCAATTTAAATGAGATTCATGATGCAAAGGATTTTGCAAACCTCAAAGCTCAATGGGAATGCTAATTCTTATTTCTGGAAGCAGTGGTGCTATCAGAAGACACTGGAAGAGAAAAGAAAACCAACTATTTTAGACAGGTGTTTGAGATGCCCAATAGGCCATGGTAACCTGTGTTAGAACACAGTATTTATATGTATATGAATCAATATCCTTCAGGTAAGTGTGAATTGGAGGGGTGAAAAGCCAATATCCCCTTCTAATATAGTTTTAGATCTGTAGTATCTGATTTTCTCTTCGTAATTATGAGTCTTCTAATCATGATTATTACTTTGAGTTAGAGATATACTTTATCAGAAAAGCTTCATTACAAAATATTCTCATCTCTAACAGCACAGGATAGACTCTTCATACTTCATTAGTGCTCCCATCACATCACTAAGATTTGTTCATGGAGTTTATCAGCAAAAGATGAAGAAAATTATTTCTTCCCAAAATGATTGTACCTAAATTTCTTTCCTCTTTCAGTTCCAAACAGTTTTCAATATCATTCTCCCCAGAACCAAAGGAGGGAGAAAATTCTCCATTTCACTACAATGCAGGGGAGGGAAGGAAAGCTATTCTAATCCTGAAGAGTTTATAGTTGTCTGATATCTGATATGGATATCAGTGAATAGTAGTGATTCATCCTTGACTTTTTCTCCTACTTCTTTTCAGTCTGTACTTGGTATATTTATTTTTAGTAGAAAAGAAGGATCTTGAACTTTGCCTTTAAAAAACCTGTCACAAGTAGGAAGATTTTGTAGCACAAATGGGAACTCAGGCTCTATTGTTTATCTTATTACTGTGTATTTCAAATTCTGCATCATGATTTACACCACGATTTTTGTGTTGGCATTTTCATACCACTGCAGAAGAGAGACTGAGGTCAAACTCCTATTGCTATGGCATGGTTCAAATGAAGGGCATTTTGCTCAGTATGTTATCTTGAAAGCTATCTAAGTTGCAAAGGCTTAGAAAGAATATGGCAACCCTTGGGCAAATAAGGCAACTTGTAAAAACAGGATAAAGTAAATTAGTTGCTTTCAGTCTTCTTTCCAAAACTTCCCAGAGAGTTAGGTTAACTCAGTTATTTTACCTAATCTTTGATTCTAAAAATAGAGAGTAAATATTCATAGATAGGAATTTCATTAACACTTGCAAATTTGATCAGTGAACACTATGGATTTTAATTACAATATCTGGATGAAATGGAAATTCTTTCCTCTCAACTAGTAGCCACTTCAATCCCTCAAAAATAAAGTGTGTAACTTCCTTGCCCCATCTGCTTCATTTCTAGTTAACTGATTGACCAAATTTGATTCTATGAAGCTTTATTATATGTCTCTTGAGGTTATTCCCAAAATATAAAAAAAGAAAAAAAAACATTAATAAAGGACATTCACCCTTAGGTTTCAGTAAGCATTTACTAAATATTTACTTTATACCAGGCATTGTTGGGTGTCAGAGGTCCAAAGATAAAAATGAAATAGTTCTTTACCTCAAGGAGCTTTCCTTCTACTAAAGGAAAACAGCACATACATATGCAGATAAGGAAAGGGGGGAAATACATATTGTTAAGCTCATAAAAATCAGAAGACAGTTTGTTGTAATGAATAACTAGAATAAATAATCAGGAAAATCTGTGCTCAAGTCCTGCTTCTCATATTACTATTTCAATATTTTATTTTTGGAAAGGTGATTTCTATTTCTGGACCACCAGGCAACTCTCTAAGATTATAAACTAGAGTAGATATTTACTTGCAATAGTTGAGGGGATTTCCTTACCAGGAACTTTTTACCCAAATAAAATTAAACAGCTCTTAATGGATTGCTGGATTGACTACCTGACTGACTGACTGGCATTTGTATTTCTATGTACCTGGGAAGTAACAGTTTATATTGGATGAAAAGCTAACCTAGGTTTCAAAAAGACTAGGGTGCAATGCTATTGACAAATATAATATACTGAGTAGGAAACCCAGAGTAAGCCATTTAATTTCTCAACACCCTCAGGAAATTGACATGTACATTTGGTTCAGACCTGTTAATTCATTGGTTTTGGAAATTTCCTGGCAAATAGCAGCTTAGAATTGGAATTTTATTGGGCAGAATGAGGTTGTCATTGCCACTGGGCTCCTTGATATGTATCTCCTTTCAAGAGGTAGTTCCTTTTAAATAGCTCAAGCTTAATTATGGTTCTGAACAAGACTAATCTCTTCTTTTATTATTTTTAAAATCTATATCTATTAATTCAATCTCTATAAAATAATTTTAAATCAAATTTTAAAAAAGATTTTTAACTATGACTTCTATGGAGATGGCTTATCTCAAGGCTTTTGTACTCACCTTTTTTCTAGATTCATTTTCCCTAAGTTCCCATAGGAGATTTTTATCTATCTATCATCTCCTATCATATCATATCTCAATCTATTGCTTATTTAATGAAACAAAATAGGAGATGCATGATGAGGCAAAATAAACCAAAATATTGACTATCTCATTCTGTAATCCTACTTCTATATCCTCTTGGTTAAATGTGGAAGATGATAGTTGTAATAAAAAAAGACATCCATTATAGTCTCTTTTGAATAAATAGTTCTACAAAATATAACATTTTTAAAAATAAGATTACCATTCCTTTAAATACTGTGAACTACTTGTATCCATGTTCTTTATTTCTCTCCTATATTCCTACTGTGCAAATTAAAATAAAAATCTGTTTGTTTTCTATGATATTCAAATTTAACACTTATTGAATATTAAATATCTACCATGATACAGGTACTCTGATAAGAAATGAAAACACAAAGACCAAAACTAAAGAATCTTAGCTTACATAAAATATACCTTCTATAAAAGGATAAATTATTTTCACAAATAATTCAAAATTTATATGCTATTATTCAAAATGATTTCAAGATATGGAGGGATTAGTAAAGGTCATGTTTTTAGGAGTTCATCCACAATATGTCTGAAAAAAGATAGAGACAGAAAAAGAACAAGAAGTGATGAATACAAAGGAGGAGGAGGAGAAAAAGAAAAAGAATAAGAGCAGGAAAAAAGAAGAAAAAGCAGAGGAGAACAGCAACAGATATTACATTCCAGATATGGGTAATCATCTATTCATAGACAGAATAGCAGTTCAAATATCATTCATAGGGATGGCTCAAAAATTGGATGGCTCAAAAAATACAAGAGTATGTGGATGATGATGATGTGAAACTAGTTTAGAAAGATAGGTATGATACAGGTTGTGAAAGACTTTTAATGCAAGTCTCAGCAGTTTGCCTTTTACCCTGGAAATAATACATTCCATGAACATTTTTCTTTGGGTTCTGCTCATTTCACTTAGGATCAGTTCATGTAAGTCTTTTCAGGTTTTCTGAAATAAGCCTAGAGCTTTGGAACTCAGAAAGCTGTTTAGATACAAGACTCACTATTAAAATGATGTTTAAATAGAAGGAAAATCTCAATACAAATCCAAAGCAGAAAGAAAAAAAAATTACTTTACCTAAAAATAGGGCTAATTATAGCATCTCCATAGCTAATTTACTTTAAGACAGAAAGGAACAGTTCAGAACAAGGTACTCAGTTACCTTTAACTAGAGAAATTTAAAGATCAAAGATGATAAAATAAGTAATTTCCAGTGTAGACAGCATAATTGTCTTAGAAGCCAGGGAGAAATTGGGGAGGGGGGACAAGAAGCTATGTTGTTTTTTTCATTAAGCTATGCAATGTGTTAAGCATAGTTTGTTGTGTTCCCATTCAACAACATCAAGGATGAAGTAGGTTGATAGCAGGCATGAACTGAGAACTCAAGAAAGTCAAAATAAGAAAGCATTAGGAAATTGCTTGCTAAAAATTTGCAAGTTGTTATACAATGAAGGAAGATTAGCAAGCAAAATCTGGAAGGACTGAAACACCAAACAGTTTTGTCAAAATCAATGATTACAGAAAGAAACCTGCACCCAAGTTAAACCTTACAGCCAGCTAAACATGGGCTGGTCAAAACTTTTAACAAGATCTAGAACAACAGAGCTATGATTAACCTTTAGGAATTTACTAACTTGTAAATGTTTCCCTCATTATTATTCTTTCTGCATCCTTCCAGGTGGAATAGCTAACCTTGGAATAAAGAGTGCCTGGGTTAAAATCTTGTATATATCTCAAATTGGTCTTATGACCTTGGAGTAGTTGATGAATATTTAGTCTCTCAGCAATTCACTAAAGGCTATGATTTACAAATAAGGATTTTATCTGAATGAATGAAAGGATTTTCCATCACACTGGTAGTAAAAATAAGTTTTAACATTAATGGTAGTAATGGTAGTTTGGGTGATAGAAATAGTAGCAATACTGATTTGTATTTACATAATATTTTAAGATTTTTCAAAATTCTTTTCTCACAATAGACCTTGGAGTTACTATAAGTTCACAGATACAGACACACACACACACACACATATACTTTTCCACCTTACAAATGAGAAAATATAAACTTAATGAAGTTCTAACTTCATTATATTGTTACATATTAGTATTGGAGACATGATTCAAATCTAGCCCTTGACTTCAGCCTTTAGTCTACTGCATAATTAAGACCTTTTTCATTTATCTTCTCTTTCTATATTTTATTATTGAAAGCATTTAAATACATAAACTTTTTCCTTAGAAGTTTTTTGAATGTATCCCATCAGTTTCAGTATATTGTCTCATTATTATTATCTTTTTTTTTTTTTGCTTTTTGCTGAGGCAATTAGGTTTAAGTGACTTGCCCAGGGTCACACAGCTAGGGAATGTTAAGTGTCTGAGACCAGATTTGAACTCAGGTCCTCCTGACTTCAGGGCTGGTGCTCATTATTATTATTATTTTTGATGAAATCCATCATTGTATTTACATTTTACAGTTTGACCTACTTATTCTTTGGGGTTAGATTGTTTAGTTTCCAATTAGTTTTTTTTTTTACTTTATCTTTATATGACCCTTTATTACATGGAATTTTATTGTATTGTGATCTGAAAAAAAGATGTATTTACTATCTCTACCTTTGCACATTTGACTGGAAGGTTTTTACATCCGAATATATTGTCAATTTTTATGTAACTGCCATGTCCTTCTGAGAAAATTATACTTCCTTTCTTTCACCATTTAATTTTCTCCAGAAGTCTATCATATCTGATTTCTCTGAAACTGTTCAGCTTGTTAATTTTATTATTTATTTTTGTTTAGATTCATATAGCGCAGGTGGGAGGTGGTTTTTGAGGTGCCTCACTAGTATAGTTTTACTCTGTGTCTTCCAGTAACATTTAATTTCTCCTCAAAAATATGGATTCTATACCACCTATTGCATATATATTTAGTATTGATATTGCTTCATATTCTATGGTACCTTCTATCCAGATGTAGTTTCCTTATTTATCTAGTTTAGATTTAAAAATTATTAATTTTAATATTCTGCTCCAGCCTTTTGCCTTTACTCTGTGTATGTTTCTTTTAACAACAAAAAAGTGTTACTTGTAACAAAAAAAAAGGAAAACATAGGATGATTGTTTTGAACCTACTCTGTTATCCACTTCTATTTTATGAAATAATTCCTCCTATTCAATTCATAGTTATGATTATTGGTTGTGTGTTTCCATCCATCCTATTTCTCCTATTTATACTTTTATAAATTTATATATATATACATTTATACTTTTACTCTGTCGCTCCTCACCAATGATTTGTTTCTGACTAGCCTCTTGGAATCTTCCCTGATAGGTGTTAAGGCTAAAAGCCTCCCATTGATCTGGATACCATCTGCTCTGGGCTACCCTTTTATCCAAGTGAGATAGACGTTTCCTGAAGCTTTTATAAGTTATCTTATTCTGGAAATTTTTTTCACTCCATATTTTTATAGATTCTGTCAGTCCAGAATCCAGTTATATTCTTGATTTAACATTGTTTCCCAGGGCAACTGGGCAGAGTTTTGGCCACTTCCTGGCTTCTGTCCACCATCTTGACTCTACCCTGGGGAGAATGAATGTTAGAAAAAGACTAGAGAAAGGGATTCCATTTAATAGTCTATTGGAATGCCAAGCTCAAATAATAAGTATCCACTTTGGCTAAAATATTTATTATGTGAAGGAGTATGATTTAGAATGAAGGGAAGTAACAAAAAGTTTGATTGGATCTGATAATCGAAAGGCTCAAATGCCAAAGTGAATATGAATATTAGTAGTATGTCCTAGAGGCAACTGGGAGCCACTTAAACTTTTTGAGAGTGGGGATAGCAGCAGCAAACCTATGCCTTAAGAAAATTATTTTGAATACTATATTAAGAATTGTTTGAAGAACAAAGAACAGTGTAAGCAGAGAGACCAATTAGGAGCCTTTTGAAATATTTTTAATAGAAAGATAATAAGACCTCTCACTAGCTTAACAAGTTTGGGAAGGCTTGTTAACCACAGGGTGATCATCAGGTAATGAATTTTTGAAGTCACTACATGAGGACTGATTATAAGTGTTTCAAGGAATTGTGATTTCTATTAATGAAGAAACCACACAAACAAAATAGGATTGGGGTGAGGTAAATTGATGATTAATTAAATTATTTACAAAATAGATGTAAAATATTAAACTTATAAAATAAGATATGGCCAAATCCTTTCCCACAGGTGAATGATACCAGATAGTATTTTTAAAAAATAAGGCATGAGCAGAACCGAAATGTAGATTGGAAAAGACATGAAATGTTAACTGGGAAATTCTGTGTCTTATTTCTCAGCCATGTAACTAGCCTGAAAATTATAGGAATTTAGTAAACTCACAGAAAGCAAATTTGAATGGCAAGAGAATAGAATTAAGTTTAAGCTGCCGGCAGGGCAATGTCAGCCTCACTCCAAAAGAAACATGGACAATGCCTCTGTCAAAAGGGCAGGGACTAGTTAGAGACTAGTTAGATGGCAATGAAGACAAATTAGCATCTTGGCTGATCTGTAAGATTAGGACTGTCTCAAGGTAAGAGTTTCTATTAGAATTCATCAATTCTCCATTCTACTAAGGGTTTTACTTAACATTTTCCATTTAGTATAAAATACTTAAAAAAAAAAAAAAAGACCTTCTTGACTGATGCACTAAAGACAAGGAAGCTAGGGTTTAGAAATGGAAGGAACAATGATCCTCTGGTCTATGCATTTTTAAGCTGGGGTTTATGGGCTTGCAGTTTTAAAACATTTTAATAAATATGTCAAATTCGTTTTCTTCAGAATGTTATCCATTTTGTTTTCTGTACTTAAAGGTCATATCCTGAGAATGACTCCAATTTGCAACAGATTTCCAAAGGAAGGTGTTACACATACACACACACACACACACACACACACACACACACAGAGAGAGAGAGAGAGAGAGAGAGAGAGAGAGAGAGAGAGAGAGAGAGAAACACAGAAACGTACATAAAATGTTAGCTCTTGATCTAGTCTATTTCTTTCATTTTATAGATTAAGTATCTGAGTAAGTCATTTAAACATTTATTAAGTGCTTATTATATACTCAATACTATGTTAACTGATGGGCATGAGTTTGATTTAGAGTGGCAACAAATCTGTGCTAGATTATACTGATAGCACCTAGAAGATACCAGATTTAATGCTAACTCCTTTGACTTCAGATTCAGTCTTCTTTTCACTTTGTCATTTATTTCATTTAGAGAATTCAAAAGCCAAGAACAGATAGTAAACAGAATGTTCTTTTCAGTATTCACTTTGAAGGATGCATTGAGAATTGTTACTCAGGCCAAATACTACCAAGATTATACTGAAGTAAATGTTCAGGAACATATGTTTCCCTATCCCAGATTAGAAAAACAACCACCAAAACAAGTAATAATGCACTACCTATTATAATTCTATATATTCTATTTACATATCCACCCATCTCTTCTGAGAGATGCTCTGGAAGGGCAGTAGCTGCTCTTAAGAGTAGAAAGAGCATCAAACTGGTAATCAGGACATTGAATTCTGGTTGGTCCCAGATTTCCCACTCATTTAATGCCTGCTGACCTTTGTAAAAAAAAAATTTCCTTCTTCTGAGCCTCAGTTTCCTCATTTTTTTTAAGTAAAAGGGCTGGACTAAGTTTATCTAGATCTATTTCAGCTCTAAGAGTCTATAGACTTCTCCATCTAGAATGTGTCTATAGGTCACTGGGTACACATTGATTTCCTGTGGCTTGATTGAAAGAACTAATTTACTGAGCAACTGCCAAAGTAATAACAGAATTAGCTCTTAAGGACTACCTATGTTTTCCTGGGACTTCGAGTAGTTTGCAATGTTTTAACTTATTCCATATATCATGCTTCACCAAATGCTGCCTCAATGCTGGAAAAGCTTGAAAAAGTTAATGAAAATAACATTTGCTGCCATTTTGATGGACTTTATAAAATCTACTGAAAAATTAAAAAAAAAATTCACCATGTTGGATTCTGCTTAACAGAGATTTCAGATTTATTCTCTACCTCCAAAAATGTCAAGGTTTTTTTTTTCCTCTCTTCATTGGGAAGCAAAGTAATTAAAAAAGAAAATGAGAAGGCTTTTTTATTTAGTTTTCTTCAAATTCTGTTGACTCGAAGGGCAAACATGCCGGACATCATCTGTTATTCATTTTCATTGCACCACAGTAACAGAAAGTCATTTATCTCCTAGGATATAAACAAGAATACACTATATTGCAGTGCCCCCCCCCATCTCTTTCTAGAAATACCACGTACTTTCGAGGCATCTTAGCAAAATGGTTTAATTTTTCATTTTGTTTCTCAATATTTACAACAATCATTGTATTTAAAGGAGTGCCATTTTATCGCACTTTGTGCAGATATAAGGACCATTAGGTTTTTTTTCCCTATTTATACATGACCTGGATATTCTGTTCATACATTATCTGAAATAGAGGTGGAACGTGTTAATAAACACAAAACTTTGGAACCAAAGTTAGAAGATATCCATTTCTATATAGTATGGTTCAAAACAAAGAAGTTCCAAAAATGTCCTAGAAAATCAAAAGTCATGAACTACAATACTTTTTTTTTTTGCAGGGTGGCAAGACATAAATACCTCTGTGACTATAAACATATTATTTAGTTCATCTATTTTTATTTTTGTTTATCTTGTGACCAAAGCAATGACATTGCCACAGAATCCTGTGTAGAAGAAAGATAGCTAGTATGCAAGCTTCTTAAGGATTGGGACCATTTAATGCCAGGAGCTGGCACAGTGCCCAACACAGTACATACTGAAATGTATCTTATGTTTATGAATTCCAAGGTTGCTTAACATGAAAGCTCCCTATACAAAGGGATTTTTGAAAAATGCATCAGCCACATTTATACCTGATTCTAAGTTCCTATATTTCAATGGATATCAATAATTGACAATTTGTAGTTGAAAAAATATGACGATACTGTTATGTATCACTTTTACCCTGTTATTTCCAGCAGCAATAGGAATATCCTTTTTTAGGTCTTTATCTTCAGAACATAACTCCTTCATACCTTTCCTATCATTTATTTTTTCTTTTTCCCTCCACTTTATTGCACTCCATCCCTTGGCAATCCAATGATACTGTCTTATATTCTGTTTCTCCATCTCCTGACTCCACATGTTTTCATTAACTATCCACATTTCAGATATGTTGATTCTCTGAACCTATCTTTTAGTTAACTTAATCAATATTTAGCTCAAATCCCACATTTTACAAGAGACTTTCTTGATCTGCCAGTTGCAGGTATTTTCCCATTTTTATCTTCCATCTGTTCTGCATATATCTTGTATGTATCAATTTATTTATGTGTAGTGGTTTCCATTAGGATATAACTCCCTTGAAAATAGGAATTGTTTTTACAATATATTCTTATTTATTAATATAATAACTGAAACATCAGCCAAAATAGATAAATATTTCTGGTTTTGCTGATTTAAATAGAGGTTGGACTATGTGATGAGAGGTATTCCCTTTTGAAATACCAACCAAAAATGTTAGTAAGTATTGTACCAAGAGAGAGGTATTCTTTACAAAGTCAGCATCATTAGAATGGTGAACAATGAGTGCAGAGGAAAGAATCTATAGAAAATTGGTTTGTGAGGTGGAGCCAAGATGGCGGAGTGAAAGGGTGACTCTCTGCATCCTCCTCCGAACTGCTCTCAAATCAACAATAAAATAAGCCTCTGAACTGATCTTCAAGTCAACGAATCAGGAAATATTTGGATACTGCTTGCAGATATCTCTGAAAAACTTCATATCAGGTCTGTCTAGCTCGGACAGAGGGATAAACAGAGGACTCCGGTGTCAGAGAACTCTGGTGGAGGCCGGAAGTGAGGGTGGGACTCAGCTCAGCTCAGCTCAGCCTGGCAAAAAACTCCAAACTCCAAACTCCAAATTCCAAACACCTGGAGTTTATCTGAGGCACTCGGGACACTCTGCCCTGATTGGGGGCAGGTGTTCTGGCAAACTTGCCTTGTTTAAGGAGTAATTCGGACTTAGTCCTAGCCCCCACCGGCCCAGCACCTTAAATTAATTCGCTGAAGCGCCTCAGGGCAAAATCTTCAGCCAGCCTTTTCAGCCATTTTTTCCCCCTACCTTAAAGAGATATTCACGCTGTCTAAAAAAAAAAAAAAAAAAAAAAAAAAAAAAAAAAAAAAAAAAAAAAATGAAGAGGCAAAAGAGAGGTCTCACCATAGACAGCTTTTACAAAGAGAAAGAGGAGAAGACCCCAGAGCCAGAGGTTCCTTTAGACATAACTCCAGAGGGAATCAGCAAGGACCATCACTGGTCCCAGTTTCAAAAGGCTTTTCAGGAAGATTGCTTAAAGAACCTAATAAAAGAACTGGAGGATAAATGGGAAAATAAATTGAAATTAGTGCAAGAAGGATACAGTATCTTGCAAGAAGGATATGATGCCCAGCAAAAGAGATATGAAAAAGACACCAATATATTGAAAAATAAAATTAGTGAAGTGGAAAAAGAGTGCAATGAACAAAAAAATTCAATTGTCCAGTTACAAATGGAGCTTAAAAAGGTAACTGAAGAAAACAACACTTTAAAAATAAGAATTGAACAAATGCAAGTGAATGACTCAATAAGACTTCAAGAATCAGTCAAACAAAAACAAAAAAATGAAAAATTAGAAGAAAATATGAAATATCTCCTAGGAAAAACAACTGACTTGGAAAATAGATCTAGGAGAGACAATCTAAGGATTATTGGACTTACTGAAAGCCATGATGAAAAAAAGAATCTAAACACTATGTTCCAGGAAATCCTGAAAGAAAACTGCCCTGAGATTGTAGAATCAAAGGGCAAAATCACCATTGCAAGAATTCACCGATCACCTCCTGAAAGAGACCCCAAAATTAAAACCCCAAGGAATATCGTGGCTAAATTTCAGGACTATAGCACCAAGGAAAAGATTCTGCTAGCAGCTAGAAAGAAACAATTCAAATACCGAGGATCAATAATTAGAATCTGTCAGGATCTGTCAGCCTCCACATTGAAGGATCGAAGGGCCTGGAAACAGATATTCCGAAGGCCAAAGGAAGTTGGATTACAGCCAAGAATATCCTATCCAGCTAGAATGAGCATTATCCTCCAGGGAAGAAGATGGTCATTCAATGATATAGGTGAATTTAACCCATTTCTAATGAAAAAACCAGATCTGAACAAGAAATTCGACATCCAAACACAGAACTCAAGAGATGCATAAAAAGGTAAAAAGGAAAGGACTCTTGAGAACTTTATTTCTACTAGAGGGATGCTTAAAGTTTGGGGGTATAATTAACTAGATATTACTTTGATAATATGAAAAAGAGAACTAGAGGGGGAAAGGTTGTCATACTGGGTAAAAGAGGGGAAAAGTGGTAAAATAGGATCAAAAAAATGAGGTAAAAACAAGGTAAAATCTCTTGAAGAGGCAAAGAAAACCTAATATAATTGAGAGAAAGAGGGGAGGGAGTTGAGCATTGTGTAAATCTTACTCTCATCAGGTTGGGCTCTAAAAGTGTATATCAGACACTTGATTTCACAGAAAAACTTGTCTGTTGCTAGAGGGAAGGGGGAGGGAAAGGAGGAAAAGAAAGGTATAAACAAATAGAAGGAAAAATAGAAGAATCAGGGGAAAGGAGTAAAAACAGGGGGAGGGGATCTAAAGGGTGGAGAATTGTTTGGGTGAGAGGGTCATCAAAAGCAAAGTACTGAGGTTGGGGGAAGGGAGAAAGGGGAAAGGAAAGGGAAAAACATAACTTGGGTAAATAAGATGGCAGGAAATAAAGAATTAGTTATTCTATCTGTGAATGTGGAATGGGATGAACTCTCCCTTAAAGCAGAAGCAGATATCAGACTGGATTAAAAACCAGAATCCCACAATATGTTGTCTACAAGAAACACATCTAAAACATAGTGACACATATAGGATGAAGTTAAAAGGCTGGAACAGGACCTATTATGCTTCAGGTGAACAAAAAAAAGCAGGGGTAGCAATCCTTATCTCAGATCAAGTAAAAGCCAAGATAGATCTAATCAAAAGAGATAAGGAAAGAAACTATATTTTATTAAAGGGTACCATAGATAATGTAGCAATATCTATACTAAATATATATGCACCAAGTGCAATAGCACACAAATTCCTAGGGGAGAAATTAAGAGAGATGCAAGAAGAAATAGACAGCCAAAAGATACTAGTGGGGGATCTCAACCTTGCTCTCTCAGAAGTAGATAAATCAAACCACAAAAAAAAAAAAAACAAGAAAGAAACTAGGGAGATAAATCAATTGTTAGAAAAGTTAGGTAGGATAGATCTATGAAGAAAGTTGAATGGAGACAGTAGGGAGTTTACTTTTTTCTCAGCAGGCCATGGAACTTATACAAAAATTGACCATGTGTTAGGGCATAAAAACCTCAAAATGAAATGCAGAAAGGCAGAAATAGTAAATGCATCCTTTTCAGATCATGATGCAATAAAAATCACATGCAATATAAGGCCAGGAGAAAATAAACCAAAAGGTAATTGGAAATTAAATAATCTAATCCTGAAGAATGAATGGGTGAAAGAGCAAATCATAGACACAATCAATAATTTCATCCAGGAGAATGACAATAAGGAGACAACATACCAAAATTTGTGGGATACGGCTAAAGCGGTTATAAGGGGCAATTTTATATCTCTAGATGCTTACTTGCATAAAATAGAGAAAGAAAAGATCAATGAATTGGGCTTATTATTAAAAAAACTAGAAAAAGAACAAATTAAAAACCCTCAATTAAATTCCAAATTGGAAATTCTAAAAGTAAAAGGAGAAATTAATAAAATTGAAAATAAGAAAACTATTGAGTTAATAAATAAAACTAAGAGTTGGTTCTATGAAAAAACCAACAAAATAGATAAGCCTTTAGTTAATTTGATAAGAAAAAGGAAAGAAGAAAATCAAATTGTTACTCTCAAGAATGATAAGGGAGAACTTGCCTCCAATGAAGAGGAAATCAGAGCAATAATTAGGAGTTACTTTGCCAAACTTTATGCCAGTAAGTTTGATAATCTAAATGAAATGGAGGAATATCTACAAAAATATGGATTGCCCAGGTTAACAGAAGAGGATATAAATTATTTAAATAGCCCCATATCAGAAAAAGAAATAGAATAAGCTATTAGCCAACTCCCTAAGAAAAAATCTCCAGGGCCAGATGGATTTACATGTGAATTCTACCAAACATTCAAAGAACAATTAATTCCAATACTACACAAACTATTTGAGAAAATAGGGACAGAAGGTATACTTTCAGAATCCTTCTATGAGACCGATATGGTGCTGATAGCTAAACCAGGAAGGGTGAAAACAGAGAAAGAAAACTATAGACCAATTTCCCTAATGAATATTGATGCAAAAATTTTAAATAAGATATTAGCCATGACATTACAGAAAGTCATCCCCAGAGTAGTACACTATGACCAAATAGGATTTATACCAGGGATGCAGGGCTGGTTCAATATTAGGAAAACTATCAGCATAATTAATTATATTAATAACCAAACTAACAAAAACCATGTGATTATCTCAATAGATGCAGAAAAAGCCTTTGAGAAAATCCAATACCCTTTCCTATTAAAAACACTAGAGAGTATAGGAATAAATGGACTTTTCCTTAAAATGATCAGTAGCATCTATTTAAAACCATCAGCAAGCATCATATGCAATGGAGACAAACTAAAACCATTCCCAATAAGATCAGGAGTGAAACAAGGCTGCCCACTGTCACCATTATTATTAAATATTGTATTAGAAATGTTAGATTTAGCAATAAGAGAAGAAAAAGAGATAAAAGGAATCAGAGTAGGTAATGAAGAAACCAAATTATCACTCTTTGCAGATGACATGATGGTATACTTAGAGAACCCTAGAGACTCAACTAAAAACTACTAGAAACAATTCACAACTTTAGCAAAGTGGCAGGATTCAAAATTAATCCACATAAATCATCAGCATTTTTATATATTACCAACAAAGTTCAGCAGCAAGAGATGCAAAAAGAAATTCCATTCCAAATAGCAGATGATAGGATAAAATATTTGGGAATCTATCTGCCAAGGAAAAGTCAGAAACTATACGAACTA
>JAJPUD010006085.1:43596-80278 GCA_023553655.1 Myrmecobius fasciatus | reverse complement strand
GGAGCTTAAAAAGGTAACTGAAGAAAACAACACTTTAAAAATAAGAATTGAACAAATGCAAGTGAATGACTCAATAAGACTTCAAGAATCAGTCAAACAAAAACAAAAAAATGAAAAATTAGAAGAAAATATGAAATATCTCCTAGGAAAAACAACTGACTTGGAAAATAGATCTAGGAGAGACAATCTAAGGATTATTGGATTTACTGAAAGCCATGATGAAAAAAAGAATCTAAACACTATGTTCCAGGAAATCCTGAAAGAAAACTGCCCTGAGATTGTAGAATCAAAGGGCAAAATCACCATTGCAAGAATTCACCGATCACCTCCTGAAAGAGACCCCAAAATTAAAACCCCAAGGAATATCGTGGCTAAATTTCAGGACTATAGCACCAAGGAAAAGATTCTGCTAGCAGCTAGAAAGAAACAATTCAAATACCGAGGATCAATAATTAGAATCTGTCAGGATCTGTCAGCCTCCACATTGAAGGATCGAAGGGCCTGGAAACAGATATTCCGAAGGCCAAAGGAAGTTGGATTACAGCCAAGAATATCCTATCCAGCTAGAATGAGCATTATCCTCCAGGGAAGAAGATGGTCATTCAATGATATAGGTGAATTTAACCCATTTCTAATGAAAAAACCAGATCTGAACAAGAAATTCGACATCCAAACACAGAACTCAAGAGATGCATAAAAAGGTAAAAAGGAAAGGACTCTTGAGAACTTTATTTCTACTAGAGGGATGCTTAAAGTTTGGGGGTATAATTAACTAGATATTACTTTGATAATATGAAAAAGAGAACTAGAGGGGGAAAGGTTGTCATACTGGGGAAAAGAGGGAAAAAGTGGTAAAATAAGATCTAAAAAAAAATGAGGTAAAAACAAGGTAAAATCTCTTGAAGAGGCAAAGAAAACCTAATATAATTGAGAGAAAGAGGGGAGGGAGTTGAGCATTGTGTAAATCTTACTCTCATCAGGTTGGGCTCTAAAAGTGTATATCAGACACTTGATTTCACAGAAAAACTTGTCTGTTGCTAGAGGGAAGGGGGAGGGAAAGGAGGAAAAGAAAGGTATAAACAAATAGAAGGAAAAATAGAAGAATCAGGGGAAAGGAGTAAAAACAGGGGGAGGGGATCTAAAGGGTGGAGAATTGTTTGGGTGAGAGGGTCATCAAAAGCAAAGTACTGAGGTCGGGGGAAGGGAGAAAGGGGAAAGGAAAGGGAAAAACATAACTTGGGTAAATAAGATGGCAGGAAATAAAGAATTAGTTATTCTATCTGTGAATGTGGAATGGGATGAACTCTCCCTTAAAGCAGAAGCAGATATCAGACTGGATTAAAAACCAGAATCCCACAATATGTTGTCTACAAGAAACACATCTAAAACATAGTGACACATATAGGATGAAGTTAAAAGGCTGGAACAGGACCTATTATGCTTCAGGTGAACAAAAAAAAGCAGGGGTAGCAATCCTTATCTCAGATCAAGTAAAAGCCAAGATAGATCTAATCAAAAGAGATAAGGAAAGAAACTATATTTTATTAAAGGGTACCATAGATAATGTAGCAATATCTATACTAAATATATATGCACCAAGTGCAATAGCACACAAATTCCTAGGGGAGAAATTAAGAGAGATGCAAGAAGAAATAGACAGCCAAAAGATACTAGTGGGGGATCTCAACCTTGCTCTCTCAGAAGTAGATAAATCAAACCACAAAAAAAAAAAAAACAAGAAAGAAACTAGGGAGATAAATCAATTGTTAGAAAAGTTAGGTAGGATAGATCTATGAAGAAAGTTGAATGGAGACAGTAGGGAGTTTACTTTTTTCTCAGCAGGCCATGGAACTTATACAAAAATTGACCATGTGTTAGGGCATAAAAACCTCAAAATGAAATGCAGAAAGGCAGAAATAGTAAATGCATCCTTTTCAGATCATGATGCAATAAAAATCACATGCAATATAAGGCCAGGAGAAAATAAACCAAAAGTTAATTGGAAATTAATCTAATCCTGAAGAATGAATGGGTGAAAGAGCAAATCATAGACACAATCAATAATTTCATCCAGGAGAATGACAATAAGGAGACAACATACCAAAATTTGTGGGATACGGCTAAAGCGGTTATAAGGGGCAATTTTATATCTCTAGATGCTTACTTGCATAAAATAGAGAAAGAAAAGATCAATGAATTGGGCTTATTATTAAAAAAACTAGAAAAAGAACAAATTAAAAACCCTCAATTAAATTCCAAATTGGAAATTCTAAAAGTAAAAGGAGAAATTAATAAAATTGAAAATAAGAAAACTATTGAGTTAATAAATAAAACTAAGAGTTGGTTCTATGAAAAAACCAACAAAATAGATAAGCCTTTAGTTAATTTGATAAGAAAAAGGAAAGAAGAAAATCAAATTGTTACTCTCAAGAATGATAAGGGAGAACTTGCCTCCAATGAAGAGGAAATCAGAGCAATAATTAGGAGTTACTTTGCCAAACTTTATGCCAGTAAGTTTGATAATCTAAATGAAATGGAGGAATATCTACAAAAATATGGATTGCCCAGGTTAACAGAAGAGGATATAAATTATTTAAATAGCCCCATATCAGAAAAAGAAATAGAATAAGCTATTAGCCAACTCCCTAAGAAAAAATCTCCAGGGCCAGATGGATTTACATGTGAATTCTACCAAACATTCAAAGAACAATTAATTCCAATACTACACAAACTATTTGAGAAAATAGGGACAGAAGGTATACTTTCAGAATCCTTCTATGAGACCGATATGGTGCTGATAGCTAAACCAGGTAGGGTGAAAACAGAGAAAGAAAACTATAGACCAATTTCCCTAATGAATATTGATGCAAAAATTTTAAATAAGATATTAACCATGACATTACAGAAAGTCATCCCCAGAGTAGTACACTATGACCAAATAGGATTTATACCAGGGATGCAGGGCTGGTTCAATATTAGGAAAACTATCAGCATAATTAATTATATTAATAACCAAACTAACAAAAACCATGTGATTATCTCAATAGATGCAGAAAAAGCCTTTGAGAAAATCCAATACCCTTTCCTATTAAAAACACTAGAGAGTATAGGAATAAATGGACTTTTCCTTAAAATGATCAGTAGCATCTATTTAAAACCATCAGCAAGCATCATATGTAATGGAGACAAACTAAAACCATTCCCAATAAGATCAGGAGTGAAACAAGGCTGCCCACTGTCACCATTATTATTAAATATTGTATTAGAAATGTTAGATTTAGCAATAAGAGAAGAAAAAGAGATAAAAGGAATCAGAGTAGGTAATGAAGAAACCAAATTATCACTCTTTGCAGATGACATGATGGTATACTTAGAGAACCCTAGAGACTCAACTAAAAACTACTAGAAACAATTCACAACTTTAGCAAAGTGGCAGGATTCAAAATTAATCCACATAAATCATCAGCATTTTTATATATTACCAACAAAGTTCAGCAGCAAGAGATGCAAAAAGAAATTCCATTCCAAATAGCAGATGATAGGATAAAATATTTGGGAATCTATCTGCCAAGGAAAAGTCAGAAACTATACGAACTAGACTACAAAACACTTTCCACACAAATAAAATCAGACCTAATCAATTGGAAAAATATTAAGTGCTCATGGGTAGGCAGAGCGAACATAATAAAAATGACAATACTACCCAAAGTAATCTACTTATTTAGTGCCATACCAATCAAACTCCCAAGAAATTATTTTACAGATCTAGAAAAAATAGTAGCAAAGTTCATTTGGAAGAACAAAAGTCAAGGATCTCAAGGGGATTAATGAAAAAAAAGGCAGATGAAGGTGGCCTTGCTGTACCAGATCTAAAACTATATTATAAAGCAGCGGTCATCAAAACCGTTTGGTACTGGCTAAGAAATAGAGCAGTCGATCAGTGGCACAGGATAGGATATCAGGACAATCTAGGCAATAACCTTAACAATCTAGTATTCGATAAACCCAAAGACCCAGCTTTTGGGATAAATACTCACTATTTGGCAAAAACTGCTGGGAAAATTGGAAACTAGTGTGGAAGAAATTAGGGCTTGACCCATACCTAACACCACATACCAAGATAAGATCTAAATGGGTTCATGATCTAGATATAAAGAGGGACTTTGTAAGCAAGTTAGAGGAACGTAATATAGTTTATCTCTCAGACCTGTGGAGATGGAATAAATTTATGTCCAAAGAAGACCTGGAACTCCAAATTGAACACCAGATGGATAATTTTGATTATATTAAGTTAAAAAGTTTCTGTACAAACAAAACAAATGCAGACAAGATTAGGAGGGAAGCATCAAATTGGGAAATCATCTTTACATTCAATGGCTCTGATAAAGGCCTCATTTCTAAAATATATAGAGAATTGTCTCATATATATAAGAATTCAAGCCACTCTTCAATAGATAAGTGGTCAAGGGATATGAACAGACAATTTTCAGATGATGAAATTAAAACCATCTCTAGTCATATGAAAATTTGCTCCAAATCACTATTGATCAGAGAAATGCAAATTACGACAACTCTGAGGTACCACTACACACCTGTAAGATTGGCTAAAATGACAGGAAAAGATAAGGATGAATGTTGGAGGGGATGTGGGAAAACTGGGACACTAATACATTGTTGGTGGAACTGTGAACGGATCCAACCATTCTGGAGAGCAATTTGGAGCTATGCTCAAAAAGTTGTCAAACTGTGCATACCCTTTGATCCAGCAGTGTTTCTACTGGGCCTATATCCCTATTAGAGGAGGGAAAGGGACCCACCTGTGCAAGAATGTTTGTGGCAGCCCTTTTTGTAGTGGCGAGAAACTGGAAACTGAAGGGATGCCCGTCAATTGGAGAGTGGCTGAATAAATTATGGTATATGAATGTTATGGAATATTATTGCTCTGTAAGAAACGACCAGCAGGACGATTTCAGAGAGGCCTGGAGGGACTTGCATGAACTGATGCTGAGTGAAACGAGCAGAACCAGGAGATCATCATACACAGCAACAACAGTATTACATGATGATCAACTCTGATGGACATGGCTCTCTGCAACAAAGAATTGTCTCAAACCAGTTCTAGTTGTTCACTGAAGAAAACCATATACACCCAGAGAGAGGGATATGAAATATGGACCACAACGTAACATTTTCATGATCTCTATTGACATTTGCTTGCATTGTGTTGCCTTTCTCTGATTCTTTTTTTTTCTTGTAGATATTATTTTTCTTGCATAACTTCTCAAGCACTTCAACATTATTAACATGTAGTGGACTTCCTGCCATCTAGGGGAGGGGAGGGGACTGGGGGTAAAATTTGTAATGGAAAGCTTTGTAAAGATCAATGTTGGGAAACTACCCATATACATGTTATACAAATAAAAAGCTTTAATAAAAAAAAAAGAAAAGAAAATTGGTTTGTGCCTTGGTTCTATCTCCATGGCACTTATCAATATTGGCCAGTTCTTCAAAATTATTTTTCCATAACTTGAAAGAATTATCTAACAGTACTTAAAACATATACATTAGGGATAAAACCTACTAGCACTCTAATTCTTTTTAGAGCACTTCTGATGTTTGAAACTAGACCCAAGGAAATAGAGAATTTTCATTTCAAACAATGCATAGTTTAACTTGTAAAATAATGCTAGTCTTTTTGTATATTTTAGCAAGAAAAATGAAGAAGTGGGGGTTAAGGAACCCAAAAAAATGAATAGCCTCCCAGGGAAACTTAAAACAATGGCCTTGTACCCTAAAAATGTTTTTGGCTTGACTTGTAGTAAGTTTTATCCTTTTGGGGAATGTAAATTGTCATATATAGGATGTATACAACTTGGGCGATTCCTTGGGCAATTTAAAAAATTAAATTAAAAACTATTGGTCATATGACAATGCAAATGAGCCCTATACCTGTTGCATGGGATGAATGTATTCTGTGCTTTGCATCAAAAAAAAATGAAATCCAGTAACTTATCAATTATGCAGCCTCTTTCATGTTCAAAGCACTTTACCAGCATTAATTAATTAAATCTGAAAGCTAAGTTAATCATTCTCCTGATCTTTTGCTCTTTACCTGTAAATCAGAGATAAGAAGTGATTGTTTGTTGGGTAGATCCTAAAAGAGTAGTATATTCAAATAGCAAATATTAGGATGGATTTGTGATCTCCAAAATGTGAAAATTCCCTCCAATTAAGCAGATACTAACCTGCCAATTCTCTTCCATCAAGAATATCAACTCCCCATTTTTTTACTACAGGGAAAATCTGGCGTTCCTCTTCAAATTCTCTTGATTCCATTGGAGCATATAGATTTTCCTTCACTTTCATCATGAAACGAGTCCATCTTCTTTTTTCAAGTTTACATTAATTTTATAACATTTTGATAGCATTCAAATTTTTTGCTACATGATACAGTATATTTTGACCAACTAAGTAAAATTCTACTGCTTCTTGGGCAATTTTCAAGCCAGCATCAGAACCTTTCATGTTTCATGACATACACAAAATGTAAAAAGATTATTGATCTTTAAAAATGGACGTTTACTATAGAAGAAACAGGGTATTAGTAAAATAGTTTTGCACTTTCCAAAAGGAAAGTCAGGCTTTTCTTTTCCTACTCAATTCTGTATACCTATTTAAGAGAAATGTGCATTACATTCATTAATATATTCCTTCAAAGATCAGTTTACTGATGTGTGAGAATGGATGTTTTCTCTTATATACCAGCATATTAAAGGCATTTTTTTCCAAATCCTGACAAATGAAATATTCTTTCTTTCTTGTGATTAAAGTGAACCCAAACTTCACTCTAATTAACACGTCTTTCAAAGTTATCCTTGGACCAAATACTCATTTTAAATTAGTAGGAATTAATGACTGCATGTACCTGTGTACTAGTTTCCAATTGGGGATCTACCCAAAAAAATCCAGATATTTTTTGTAGAAAATTTGGTAGAAAGAACCAGATTTCCAGCCAGACCAATTTAATCTGGAAACAACATATCTAACTCTATTCCCATTTGGGTGGATTTAGTTCCAATACTTTCAAGACAATAGAGTTTTACAACTTGTAGACATACAATAATATGTGAGAAAAATGAGAAATTATAATATGGAGGAAAGATGGGTAACTTCTTTGATGAGAGAACTAATATGGTCAGTACTTTATACCATTTAATAAATGAATGGTTAAACAGTCAAAGTGCTTTTCAGAAGGGATCCATAGTAAACTTGTGCTACATCCACATCTTAACACTACTTATTCCTTAACATTCATAAAAAATAAGACTTCGTTGCGTCAATAGGTAAGTCACTTGTCTGTGTGTCTCATTTCTTTATCTATTAAATGATGAGGCTGGGGTTATTTACGGCTCTGACCTGTTCAAATCTTTGGGATGTCAAATTCCTCAACCTTCTAAGAAGATTGGTATAGAGGGGCAATAATAACAGTAACAATTGTACCCTTTTGTCCTCACAAGTCATAATAGATGCCAAGATGGCCTTGGATTCAAGAACTGAGTGAAAATCTTGCCTTAGTAGAGGGAGTTTTGTACCATAATTTCCTATACTAAATAAATCACAGATTCTGTCCTTTCTATTTCCTAAAAGGCAAATCAGAGAAATATAATAAATCTTTAGCTTCCTTGACCCAAAAGTTCCTGATTTAGTTACTGGGAATTGTGTAATAGGGATAAAAAGAATGAATTGGTTGCCAGAGATGTGCCGTGAAGCCTGAAGTTTAAATGCTTGCTTTTATGTTTGGATGATGATCATTATTTATTAAATGTTATCTGTAAGAATAGGCACAACTTGTTTTTATTCCCTTTTAGGAATTAAATTTGCCCAATTTGGCACAACATAGAAAAAGATGAAAGTAAGTGGATTAATGGACAGAGACCATACATGGAATATTCATTTATAAATCTTGAATCTTATTTTTGGTTCTATCATTCACCAACAAGGTAGAATGGTCTACTGGTTAGAAGGCCTTTTTTAGAATAAAAAGGATCTGAGTTCAAATGCTATCCATGGTCTACTAGCCATGTACCTTGAGCAAATTCACTTAAATTTTAAGCATTCCAGACAAATCTATAAATCCAGATTTTTTTTAATTGCTAATATACTTTGGTGAGTGGAGTTTTCAACAGTAATATTTTTTTACACTGATTTCCTCTTGATTTTGTCTTTCTTCCAAAAGAAACTCATCACTGGGAAATCTCATTATTCTGCAAGATTAAATTTGCCTTGATACTTACATTTCAGCAGTGCTCTGCTCCTCTGATTGGACCTGACTAGAGGGTAGAGCCATGGCACCATGAACTCTATTTAAGGAGAGGGCTAGGTACAGTCTCATTTCCATTTATCCCTAGCTACCCTGCTTCTGGGCTTCTCCATCATGCCCCATCCCACCCAGGAACCTTTTTCTCCACTCTCCAACCAGCTAGGTGGTATAGTCAATGGCTTCTTAAACTTTTTCTATTTGAAACCTCCATTATCCTAAGAAACTCTATAGCCCTGGGTATATATGTATATAAAATATGTGCAAATCAAATATATATTGATCATGGATAATAATTTCATAGCCATTCAGTTATGAGACCCCAAATGGAGTTGAGACTTACATTTTAAGAAGCTTGAGTATACTGGATGGAACGCTGGGTGTAGAATGAGAAAAACCTGAAATCTAGCCTCAAAGACTTACTAATTATGTGACCCTAGACAAGCCATTTTTATCTCTTTCCCTTAATTTCTTAAATTGTAAAATGAGGATAATAAAGGTGCCTAACTTGCAAAGTTGCTATGAGGATCAAACAAGATAATATTTGTAAAGCCTTCAGCATAATGCCTGACACATAGTAGGGGCTATTAACCTTCCCCTCCCCTTTTTCAGATTGCTTGTGTGTGTTATCTTTACCCATTGGATTGTCAATTGCTTGAAATCAAAGACTGTACTTTTATTTTCATTTTTATCTTTAGCATTTATTCCAGTGCCTGCATATGGCAGGTATTTAATCATAGTTTATTGACTAATGGAATCACAAGGACATAGAGACATCCAAATTATGAATCTAGATGGTATCCCAATAAATGCCTTCTAATATTTTTGAGTCATCATTTACCAATAATGTAGGAGTTTTGCATTTCAAAAATGTCAGGCTCCACCACGATGTGGACCTAATATTAAGTATAGAAAAAGATATACCACAGGAAGTCAAGTTCTTTTACATGTCAACAGGCTGGAATGATTGTCAGTGTTGAGTCTAGAGCTAGACTGAGCAGATGTCATTTTAGCAGCTGACCTAAGATTAGAGAAGCTCTCACCAGTTTGTGAGCTACCTCTTCGAACTACCCCATGGCAATTTCCAAGTACTATCAAGGAAGACTTTTGGGATGCTGGAAGAGATGGTCTATTGGTGGAGGGCTTGTGTATTTTTCTGAAATATTACACTAAAGTGGCAAGTGTATTACTATTTGGTTACCTCTGAGCTTTGATGCAAGGAATAATGCTGGGAACTCCTTAGAAAAAAGGTACCACATGAATACAAAGGATGATTTCTCTTCTCTATCCCAGGATGTTTTTGTTTGTTTGTTTCTTTTGGTAGTTGTTTTATCTTTTTTTCCATTCTATGAAGTGTACACAGACTTTGTCACATAACATTTTTCACCTAACAAAGAACAAATCCCAGATATTATGTTTATGGTCACTCCAACTCCTAAGCCGTGCTATAGAAATCCCCTAACAAATCCCCCTGTCCCTCTAAAATTATAAGCAGAACAGTTTCTGAAATGTGTTTTGAATTTATAAGCATTCATTATTTTAATTGCAGCTTTAGATTGCAGTCAATGACTAAAATGATAAAGGGAAAATGTAAAGCTAAAATAAATATATCTCTTTCTGTAACATATTTTTTTTTTCCTCAACCAGAAATTTGTCATCCATTTTTCTTAGGAGAAAGGGAGTAAATCTTGCAAAAAGGAGGGAAATTGTACAAAAAGAGTTGCTTGTCTCGAAGTGTTTTACTTGCCAGAAACTCAAAAAAGTTATTCATATTAAATTCACAGGGAAATTTAAGTAGAAAGATAATTTTAAAAATTGATATTCACTTAAGGAAAAAAAAAGTAATTTTAGGGAGAATATCATTGTCCTATTACTTTTAAGTAATTATAGTTCCCATAATATAGTACCTTAAATTTAAGCTACTACAAGTGCTAATGTCATCTGGATCGGGGTTTTTAAACTTTTTTCTCTCACTATGTCTTTTCATCTGAAAAATTTTTATGTGACCCTAGGTACACAGGTATATAAAATAGGTATACAAAGCAAACATTTACTGATAACAAAATCATAATTTCATGACATCCACATTCAGTTATGAGACCCCTTATGATGTTGTGAACCACAGCTTAAGAAGCTGGTATCTAGATGACTTCTTCATATTACTGAAAGCTCCCCAGGACTACTCTAAGCTGTACCCACAATGCAGCTGCTCTCTGGCTCTATCTTCATACAATTCTTGGGGGTTTGCAACTAGATATTAAGTGTTATCCCTCATATACTGAGTTTGTTCTGGTAGACGATCTCTATAACTATCCTTCCCAGAGCCACTCTGCTGTTGCTCTCCCATCCCTCAATTCAGTCCATTACATGCCCATTGGTTTCATTCATTATCCAGGTGACTGACTTCACAATGCAAAGAGAATCCTGTTTTTCCACCATTCCCTAAAAGTGTTTTCTGTCCTTTTTATTCCCTTTTTCACTTCCATCAAGCCAAGGATTTCATCACTTTGTGAGAATAAACACTATCTCCAGTGTTTATCAAAGATACTAGCACATAATGTATGTAATTTCTTTCATCCATCCATCCATTCATTCATTTATTCACTGATATGATTCCATTGATTTTTAGTGTTACAAAACAGGAAGGGAAATGAGTTATCCAACTTTTCTCCTATGATCATAACCAATATTTAAAAACTTAGAATTTACCCCCATTTATAACTACATTTAATACTGATGTTTTACTTGCATAATGAAAAACAAAACAAAAAGAATAAAATGAGATCTTTTTGTGTTTACAAGTTTTGTCAATTCAGTGGAACTCAAATTCAGTTCTGATGAATCTTTTGGCTCACATAATTTTGACTTATTTGTCCATATATATTATTGCAGCATACTTAGGAAAGAACTCTGTTGTATATAAATGATGCATTTTCCCTAAGCAATTAAATTGACCTCTGTGTCCTATCTATGAGGAATGGTATGGGTTTAGCTTCCTGGCCAATTTTTTTCTTAGCAAGACCATCACAGCAAACTTATTTAACAAATGTTTCTAAGTCCCAATCCAGTTATTTAAATAATTTTCATTCAATCTATCTCAAAATATACTTATTAAAACAATGTGACTAAATGTATAATTTAAATGGCATACCATAAAATATAATATGACAATATTTCCAATCTTCTTTATTATGATAAATTTATGAATTTGTTGGTTTGATCTTTTCTTCTTTCTTCCTTTATTTTGACAAACTTGGATGCAAGGACATCTCCATGTCATTATGCTATACTATTAAGCCTCCCATACTAAATTCCAAGTAGTACAATATTTAGTCTTACTAAATACTCAATGGAAGGGCATTATATTGGTTTGAACTCCAAACCAAGCAAAGATGTAGATGGAAAATGGAGAGTTATTTGGAAACTCCAAATCCCAGTCTTTTTAAAAGAAAGTTTTGGGAGGAATTTAGTGTTCTACCATTAAGCCCTTCAATTCAAAGAGAAAGGAGGCTGAAGGAGTTGGAAAAGTTTTGAGAATTCAAAGCTGAGTTGAGAGTATTATATTATTTCAATTGATGAGCGTATGCTAAGGGATACATTCCATGGAGTTCAAAACAAGCAGAAAAACAGTTAAAAGAAGAGAGTTAGGAGATGAATAAACTTAGAGAAATCTTAGTTGACTATTTGTATGATAAGGCAGATTTTAAGCAATTGTGAAAAAAGTTTGAACTAGAATTAAAAACAGGTTGTTGGTGTTGTTTTTAATATCTCCACTCAAAAAAAAGTTGGTTGGGGAAGAGAAAAAATAGATTTGAGAATATTGCCTGACCAGGGTGCTGACCTTGATATCAGAAGAACAGAATAAAGTTAGTAAAAGAACAATGTTTTGACATTATTGTAACAGCATTACTAAATTTCTGCATCTTCATTATTATCTTTGTATGTTATTTATGTGTTTACAAAATACAGACTTTTCATTCTTATTTCTAAAATATCTGATTCATATATTCACTTAATAATTTGTGAAGTTCCTACCATTTGTCCAGTACTGTCATAGGCATGGGTTAGGAGGATGATACAGCAATGAGAATGAAGTAGTCCCTCAATCACTTAGCTTAAGTTCTAGTAAAAGCTGATAGTTCTCCACCTATCAAGACTCATTAGTTGAGAAAGGTAGGGAATAGCTTTTGTCTCTTTTTGGATTTCCATCACTTAGCACAATGCTGAGCATATGGCAGGCACTTAAATGCTTCTTGATTGACTAATTATTGACTGAGTGTTGTGGTTTCAATGTCTCCACTGTAATATAGATGGGATTTTCACCAAACTTTTGCCAAGCTAAATTATGGTTTTATAGAGTCAATATGTTCCCAAAACCTTCTTCTCTATCCCCCAGGTGAAATATAGTAAGCCCAGAGAAGTGAAAATCTCTTTGCAAGGGTTATATAGGTAGCAAGTAGCAGGGACAAAGTTCAAATCCAGGTACTAAGCTTTCAAATCCAGTGCAGTTTTGCAGTGTATTGCCCTATTAGTTAGCTATTTGAGATGTTATACCTTTCTCTATCTTTTATGTAAACAGAATACTAATGAATATTAGACACCACTTGATAATTTCCTACTAGAATTTGTCTTTTTTTTTAAATATCCTTATTACATACATTTAATGAAAAAAACTTTTCTTTTTAATCTTGGGGTTGTTTTTCCAAACTCCAAGTTGTTTGTTTAGAGGACTTCTGTTCCCCTCATTTGCTAATTTATCCCATTTGTATAATTTTAGCAGCTGCTGCCTGTGGAACATCTGTTCTTCATTAACTCTTCCAAAGACTTTTCTGAAGGGTCAAAAGTTTCAAAAAAGATGAGATTGCTTAGGGATTTGGCCTAAAACCATGTTCAGTGAATTCAGAATGGCTTGATTTTCTGGTTTATGCTTTCAAATAGAATCAGTAGTACAAAAAAGAGACATGTTCAATATTTGAGCTACCAAGTCAAATATATATCTCCAACAGGAATTATAAAGAATAAGACCAGGACATAATTAGCAAAGCAGAGTACAACTATTCTTCCTTATGCAGTCTCCTTTCCTCTATAATAATAATGACCTCTTCTGTAATTATACATTTTGATTTCCTTTTATTTTCTTTTTTGGGGTGGGGAGAGGGAGAAGACAATTAGGGTTAAATGACTTGCCCAGCTAGTAAGTATCAAATGTCTGAGGCTAGATTGCAAATCAGGAAATCATAACTCCAGGTTCACTGTGCTATGCACTGTGTCACCTAGCTGCCCCTCTTTTATCTTCCCTTCTTTCTCCTTTACATTGGGAAATGTTCCAAACAAATCAAAATATCAAAGAGACTAAACAAGAAGGTGTCACCATGTGTAGAAACAATATACTAAAAATAAGAGAGGTAACTATCATATTCATTTTGTAAAATCAGGTAACTATATACTTAAGAAAAATTGCCACTTAATTTAGTATTCCACAAGTTCATTTGAATCAATAATTTGATTTGGAAAGTAAAAAAAAAAAAAGATATCGTCTTAAGCTGCAGTAAAAGAGACATAGATTAAAGAGACAAGATTAAAGTTCTGTTTTATTTTACCTTGGTCAAACTACATAAGAACTATTATGTTCAGTTCTGGACAAAACATTTTAGGAATAGCATGGGTATTTGGGAGATAATTGAAAGGAAACCAACCAAGATTTCAAAATTTGTGTCAGATGATGATCAATGAAAGAGTTGTTTACCCTATCAAAAAAAAAAAAAAGAATCCACAGACAAAATAAGAGCTATCTTCTAGTACCTAAAGGTCTATTATGAAAAGGAGCATTGAGTTGGTTCTGTTCTGACTAAATTTTCTAGAT
Source organism: Myrmecobius fasciatus (assembly GCA_023553655.1). Taxonomy (NCBI): domain Eukaryota; kingdom Metazoa; phylum Chordata; class Mammalia; order Dasyuromorphia; family Myrmecobiidae; genus Myrmecobius; species Myrmecobius fasciatus. The sequence continues at coordinate 66,098 of JAJPUD010006085.1, read as the reverse complement.
ATTCCCCATATCTGGAACTCTCTGCTTCCTCATGTCTTTCACATGACTTCTCCAATTCCCTTAAAATCTCATCAAAATCCAACATTTTACAAATAGACTTTCCCAGTTCTCCTTACTATTATTAGTGCCTTACTTCTGGGATTATCTCCCATTTGTCCTGTATAGAGCTTATTTATACATCCTTATTGGCAATTGATGTTTTCAAAACAATATGAGCTTCTTGAACATGGAAACTATACTTATTTTTAATCTTGATTTTATTTCCAGCACATACTGAATAAATGCATCTTAGCATGACTTGGTATATAGGAGGCAAATAATGAAGCAAAGGACTGGTACAATAAGGAAAATTTTGGAATTATGTAAGGAAAAACATTGAGAATTAGAGATATCTAAAAATAAAATGAGTGGTCTCAGTAATGTGCTTTTCCTTACTGAAGATCTTCAATTAAATGTTGGTTGACCACTGACCAACTACATCATGGTAGCAATTTTGGTCAGAGTATAAGTTGTAAAAGATAACAGATTCTGAAGCAAAATACAACTGTAAAATTACTTATGAATGATCCTCTGTCATTTATACATTGTAATTTCTCCAATTTTTAAACTGTCTCTCTATGGTGTATATATGTGTATGTCTCTGTGTGCATAGTCACATGTACATATATACAAATGTATGCATACACACATATATCTGTGTTTGTATACACTTATATACATATATACACAGATAGACATAGATAAATTGCAAACATTTGCTGAATCTTGTAAAATGACTAAGCTAATCTAATGTAGTTCAAAACTTTTAATTTTAAGTTGAAATTTCCTTAAATTCATAAATGTTGAGGTAAAATGACTTTATATGAATACATGATTCTGGTAATTCAGTATCACAAAACACTCTTAATTTAATATATTTTATCCTATCATTTCAGCTCATCTCATTCATTGTCAAAAGAGCTTGGGACAGGGAGGGGGAGCTACTAGCATTCATAAAATGAATTTGTAAAGCAACAGTTTTTAGATTGTTAAAAACTGCCAGATAGCAAACACTAAAAATGATTGTTCCTGACATGTCTTGTTAAGTACAGAATAGATATGTACCTGAAGAGATCTAAGTTCTATAGAGTTCCCTGTGGCATAATGATGCAGAAACCTATCAAGGATGTATCTGAATGAAAGAAGTGCAAATTTCCGAGTCCTGAAAAGACAATTCATTTTAAAAAGACTTCATGTCTGCTTTGCAGACATAGCTCTGGCATTGCCATGAGTTAGGGAATTATGTATGTGCAAGTATATTACTCTTGCAGTTTGCATTTCTTTACAAAATAACACATTGACAGCACAATACAGAGCCTTTTCCAAAGGTCAAGTATGATCATCTTGTAGTTATTTTTCCTCTTTAGGGATTCATTCTGTTGCTAAGTCAGAAACTTCAATGTGCTCCTACTAGCAAAGCTATAAAATGATTCCATGGGGTCAAGTTCAGAATTTTTACTGACATCAAATTATAAAGTGTATGAAAAGGCCCTGCAAAAGCTACATACTGACTAATTGTGTTACACAATAATGTGGAAACTTAGGGAAAGTCACAAAGTTTGTTTTATGAAATTTCAGGAGCTTTATAGATAACTAATTTATCCTTGCCATGAGTTGGACAACTGGCAAGAATTATAATCATTTTTCCAAATGACAAATATCATATAAGATAATGAGGGAAGGAACTAGATTTCAAGTCAGTAGTATAAATACAACCTAGGCAACCATGTACCTCTATGATGCCCTTGTTATCTCTTGTGAAATCAAGGAATTGAGCTAATATCTTTCAGGGTCACTTCAAAATATAGATTCGTGTTAACCATATGTGATTCTATGATAATATATAGATTTTGCAGTTTAATAATTTAAAAATCAAGTTTTCATGGAAGAACTTCAAGATCAGAAGTGGAAGTGATTCAAACATGAATTTGTAGATGATACATATTCTGAGCCATAGGCAAAGCAGTTGATGTATTTCAATTATTTTAGAAATATTTGGGTCATTTCTTTTTATTTATCAATCCATATCAGCAATATAAACTTATTTGAGATGGGAGGGGCAAAGGTAACAGACAAAATACCATGTTCATGAAATTGTACTTGTCTAACCAGTCACCACAGCCACTATTACCATCTGTTCATAGGGACATAGGCTAATGTTACTGAAGGTTTTTCTTTTTTTCTTAAATTTCTACCCACCCCTTATACCATCAGGAAACAAAACTAGCAAAATGTGATCACCAGTATCTTACAGTGAGACAGTAATCAAAGAAAACTCTAGAACTACATTACCCAAAGAAAAGTGAAACATTTTCTCCAGTGTTCTACTAGGCAAAACTGGCTGTGATCACCAAACCATGGCCAGAAGGTCTTTTCAAGTGATTTAGCTTCTTCCTTTCACAGTTCTTTTTGTGAGTAGTGGGTAATGACTACAGCAAAATGGGTCACACATTCATGACCTTGTGAGATATAGCTTATAAAATGGAAATGTCATGGCTGAGGGGAACAAAAAGATCAAGATTTTCTGATCCTGACATTTTTCCACATCATATCTCACAGGTACTTCATTAAAAACCAAAAATGAAATGGGGTAATAAGATTATATTGACATTCACAGTAAATAAAATTAGGGTCTATTTAATACAGTATTTGAGGTTGGGTTTGATATCAATGTTTCTAAAGATGGCATTTGCCTTTATTGATATTGAGATCACTATGTTTTGAAATATGTATAAAATAATCTTAGTGCACATAAAATGAGAGAATAGAATGGATGTGACAGTTAATTCACCTAGTTAGAGAACACTGCTTTTCTTCATGGTTTTTTAAAGATTCTAAAGAATTTTAGATTTTATTTATCTATGAAAATAAGCAATTATAAAAAAATCTGTTAAAAGGAGGAAAGGCAGCAACTCACGTAAATGTAAAGGGATCAGTGCTAGTTTTACAGTCAGACTTTAGAAGGCTAGGTGAATTAGAGAGAGAGAGAAACAGATACAGACAAAAATAGACAGAAAGGCAGAAAGATTCAAGGTAAAGAAGGTACATGTGATTTTTTAAATTAAATAATCAGTCTTTCTGATCTTGGACAGACTTTGGGAGGTAGTAGAGTCTAGAAGGCAGTTGCATACTATAATCCAAAAGTCAGGCAAGACTAAACAGCCAAATGACAATAAAATCAGTTCTTATGTCACTCTGTTCCATTAAGCCAGGGAAAGGGTGAAAAACTTATATTGTCACCTAACTCTGCCTTATGGCTTAGATGTGTGATGTGGCCAAGTGGCCAGCAGGAAACAATAATGCAATTTAGGGCATCTGCTCATATCTTGAGGCTGCCTTTTCTTTGACCTCTCTGTGGAATAAATCACAAAAATAATCTATTTAAACAAACAAAAAAACAACAACAACAACAACAAAAAACAATTCTTTTAGCCCAGCTTCTTCTTCCTATTTGATGCTAGAGTTACCTAAGACTTCTGATAGGTACCAATCTCAAATTTAAAATCATATAATATTCACAAGGATGAACTACTGCACCAACCTAAGTTGATAACTATGGTTAACCTGCTTTGGTACATTACTTTTCCTTCTTATGTCATTTATGATATCCCAAGTCTGATTGGAATTGAAATCTTAGAATGGCCCACAACCCTAGGTAGTCGAGAACCATCTATCAAAAGGTTATATATTCAATGGAATAACATTCTGATTAAATGCTTTTCATTTCAGAAGAGAAATATTAATAGATTAGACTTTTCATAAGATCTCCTTTACTGACATTTCATATACCTTTTCAATCTTTCACTAGTCAAATTCTGTTAATCCTTCATCTCTTCTCTTAACTTATAATTTTAAAGAAATGTTTAAATGAAGATTATTTTTACATACTTTTCAACTATGCTGTATTTCTCTTCACTCTAAATCATATTATCGAATAAATATTAGTGTAACAATTGTCTTCATCACAAAGTAGGAGAGAGGTTGTGCTGTTCTCAATTCCCTTCCCAATAAAAAAAGGGAAGAAACAAGAATTGTCCAATTGTCCCTCTTGGTGTCCTCTTTGAGGAAATACATTCTTCTCTAGTCTTTCCTTCCTCATTTTTTCTCCCTTGGAGTAAAAGCTACTGAATTTATACTTCTTGTCCTCAAACTTCTAGTGAAACTATGACTCCAAACAATTCATTGTTTTTCCTGGGACAAATCTAATAATCACTAATGTTAGTTTTAGAATTCCACTTGGAATAGTTATAGATTCATTGATAAAACTGACTTTACCAAGAGAATGGAGAATGAACCCTTCTTTATCTAACTCAATAAACCTTAGCTTAAAAAAAATCTTTGCAATAGTGAAAGTTTAGAATGAATAAATTTTCATATGGAAGGATAATTGGAAAAGGAGACAGAGGGGAAAATAGGAGCAGTAAGAAGTAAAAAGAAAAGGGAGAGAGACAAAGAGAAAGAAAGAAGGATAAAGATGACTCACAAATTCCTGGATTTTCAGGCAGGAAGGAAAAAATGTATGGCTACTCAGGCTAACTTTTTCTACTCTGGTTGCTATAATCCTATATACCTGTAATGATGATAATGACCTCTTTCGTGAAGGTCTGATAGCTGTTGATCCCATTCAATCAGTTATACCCTACACCATACCTTGTCCCTTCCACAGCTGCCATTATTTCCATCAGGTCTTGGAAACCGAGAGGCTACATGGAGCTTTCCTGCTTTCCTTCTCTCTTGCCCTCTCATTTTTCTTTTCCTTTCCTGGAATAATTTCACATCCCAACTTGCTATTTCCTTTTATTCTATTTTCTTGCTCATGTTGGTGAGTAAAAAGTAAATATCTCCAAAGGTTCAGACCACTCTGTCTTCAGGAAACAGAATCAATCTGTCCCTTCATAGGGCCTTGACAGCATTAAGACAGATTTTGTGATAAGTATCAACAACTAGATTTCTTTCCACAAGCAAAAAACATCAGTTTTTTCACACATGTTACTGACTTGATAACAAATATAATCAGGATATGGCAAAGAACTTTGGGACTTTGAATAAAAGGGGGAAACAGAATTTAATGTATATACATGAACAGAAATTATTTTCGAATCATTTAAGGAATTATTCTGTTGACCATGTCAACACAGCCTAATTAAGCCTTGAACATGGTGCTTGAGGAAGTATTTATAGAAAGTGAGTCTCCTAATATACATAAAATATTAATTTATTTTGTTGAAGGAAACCAACAGGTTTAGGAGATCTTGAATGGATGTCAACTGAGTAGTGACTGAGGTAACTTGCTTCATTGCATAGCAAGTTTCTAAATCTCATTCTTTGTTTCTACTCACATTGAAGCCCAGGGATCAGTTATAGATTGATGAAGAGACTACCTCATAGAAGATGAGGCCTATTTCCTTTTCTAAAAATGAGTCAGACACCAGGAAGTTCCTTTGTTTTAGTTTCAGCCTGTCTCACCCACTACTATTCTTACTCATCACATTTGACTTGACCTCTGATATTTTTTGCTCAGCTGGTTTTTAAATCCTGTTCAAGTAATTCTTTTATTAAATTGAAATAGAATTCTCTTCAATTTTGTTTGTTGTTCTTTTTCTTTACTGAAGCACAGAATTACAAGATTTTACCAGAGAAAGGACTGGAAGCAAATTTATAATCCAAAGTATTTACTTCATAAATTGTTAGGATGTTTATCTTGACATTAAGCCAAAACTTCCCCCTTTGTAGTTTTTACCCACTACTCATGATTCTTCCTTCTGGGACCAAGGATAAAGAGTCTAAATCCTCTTAAGTAGGACAGCCTTTCATATATTTTTAGACAGATATGTTTAACCTAAAAAGGACTGTTATTATTTTAGAACAAAAATAAGACTGTCTCTTTTTTATTATTTAATTTATTCTTAAGGATCTATCATAATTTCTGTCCATGATTCTTTATTATTGCATAACACTTTGTCTTCCTTTGGTTTGCTCCTGTGAATTTTATTGATAAAGACACAACCAACTGATCAGCAGTTTGCCCTTGTTAAAGTCATCCAACAAAATGACTCAAAAAGAGAGTGGAAATGAGAATTAAAGAACCCGTCTGGTTATTTGGCCCAATTAAAGCCATATGGACCATTTACCTCCCAAGAGCAAATGGCAACTAGATAATGAACTAAATTCCTTCCCTATAACACCAGTTAGAAATGCTGACCTAATTGATGGAAGAAGAATTATAGTTATTTTGAATACAAATTACTAAATAGTTTATTTTTTAAACTTCATATATATATGCTCATATGTGTATGTATACTTACATATACATATATGTTTATATAGATGAGTTTAACAAATGAAAGAAAAGTTTGTATTACTATATTTTCAAATGATTTCTTAATTTGAAACATACAATATAATGTATGGACTGAACTTATGAAATATTTAACACTATGTGTTCACATGAAAATTGCACATTTTACATGCAGTGGGAAATAACATTGAAAATCTAGGCTCAAATAATGTCTCTCATATATATTACCTGTGTTATCATAGGCAAGGGACTCAGTTTCTCCCTGTGTCTTAGACAACTTTTTTAAAGAGGCAATCAGGGTTAAATGACTTTCCCAGGTTTACTGGTTTGCTAGGAAATGTCTAAGTTCACATTTGAACTCAGGTTGTCTTGACTCCAGGACCACAGCTCTATATGGCATACCACCTGGTTGCTCTTCTCAGACACTTTCTAAAACTGCAAGATAAAATGATCAATCTGCATTGGTGAAGAGAATTTCTGCACAGAGTATACCTCATACTGGTAAAAACACAAGTCCTGACTTAAATAGAAGGGGAAAATTAGATATTTATCTCAAGAAGCCATTAATATTCTAATTTCAGGTATTTTAGATGTTTCTTAATGTATGTGGATAGAAATAACTGTTTATAAAGATTTCAATTGAAAAGTTTTATCCTGAAACAAGATTATAAATACTATTTTAGATCAACATCACTATCCTACTTATTATACTCATGTAACATATATTCATAATTTAAATGATTTTACAATTTAGATACCTTATGGATTTTTTCAATTGGAAAAACCCATTTGAAAGCTACTTAATGAAAATATATTCCCTCTGAATCTTTTCCTCACTACAGTGGGACACCGCATTGCTACTATTGGAATCTGTATCAATTATATAAAATGGTATATGAGAACTTTTGAAGAAAAATATAATAGAAACATATTTTTATGAAATTTTCAAGGACAGGATTAGTTATGGCAATCAGAATAAGCATTCTGTGTATTGCCAAAGGAGTTATATAGGCAGTGTTTCCTTTTATAAGTCTCAGAATTATCATGTGTAGGTAAAGTCTAAAGTGCACAAAAACAGAGCTGCAAAAAAGGAGGGTGTAGGAGCAAATGCAGACTCAGCTTGAAAGAAAGAAATCAACATTTAAAATTCCTATCATGAAAAGGTAAATAAAAAGTGGAGATAACCAACAATGACAATGTCCCTTTTGTGACTGATGAAAAGCAAAATTTAAAGGAAAAAATTTAGAGCATAGGAAAATTAAATCCTATTTAACTATTCACTAAACTTTCTCTATAATGACTTATTTGGGGTTCTCATGACAACCAACTAAAATTGTAATTGGATAGAAGTTTCTTTCAGCAGTGAAATAATATTGCTTCTTACAATCTAGCTAAAAGGTAATTATTATGGGTCTAAATTTGGAAGATACTATAGAAATTATCTATGTCATTCCCTTTATTTTTTCATAAACTTGAGTCCCACTTAAGCAAAATGATTATTTTTACTCATGCTGGCAAATAATATCCATGTCACATGTGGAGTAATTGGAAGAGGTGTCACTGAAATCCTGATCTTTTCTTCTCATCATTCCATGCTTTCTATTATCCCATGTTCTTTATATCATTACTGAAAACTGCTATAGCCTTCAAAAGTTTAACAGTTATTTTTGCATAAGGAATCCCTGCTTACTTTGCACATGGGTTTCTCACAGGTAAATCATACCAAGTTCACAGTGTTCTATTGGTCCACATCCACTCAAGATTGTACCTCTTGAATTCCTACCAAAATATTTTGTGTTCACTTAGCCAAAAGACACGGTAAGTTCAATGTATTTATAACCCCAGAGAAAAAAAGTGATCACAATAAGAGGTAGATAATGAGGTGCTAACCTAAATTTAAGATTCCTATTTGTCATCCCTTTTCAGATTGTTGAAAAGAGTTCATTACATAAAAAATGGAATATTGTCACTGAGAAGGGAAAAAATTTAGTCACATTCTATGTAGCTCTTAAGGAAAATAAAACTGGGCCAAATTTTCAAGTTTTCAAAGACAAAAGAAGCCTTGGGAAGTGGTCAGCAAGGATGGGATCAAGAAAAAATACTATCTTTCCTTGACCCAGTGCAATGATGCATTGTTATAGAGTTAACTCATCTACAAGGAGACACTGTATCAGGAGACAGGAGTTAAACAGTTTATAAAGATTCATAATCTAAGGAAGGCAGCAGAGATAATACTTTTTTTAAGAAAAAGACATAATTAGACATTATTTGAAGCAGAGAATAGATTCAAAGAAAAAGACTTTCAGCAGTAAACAAGATAACTAATCTCAGAGTCAAAAGACAACTAACTCTAGTAGTTCAGAGTAGAACAATTTAGAAGAACAGACCATCAGATGCCACCTAATCAATCTGCCCCAAGGATTGATGTATTCATTCCTTGAAGAGAGAAAGGGAATCAAAGTCTTATAATAATATATATTCAAGGTGTTTTAACCAATTGTGTTCCTTATACGTGTGACTTAATGCAATTGCACTTTCTGTTCATTATTCCTAAGGATACCAAGTGCATATGTGGGAAAATATATCCCATGTTTAGGCTTAGAGGTGATTTGCAACTACTATTTTTATTATACCACATTAGCCAGTAGTGTTCTGAAAGAATAAAATAATAGGCAATGTGGAGAAGCAACAGAGCATGGCAGAAAATGTCTTCAAATGAATGTGAATATATCTATTTTCTCCTTTTTGTCATTCTTGTAGGTGTATGACTTAAAATATTCTCTCCCTTCTCCCAAAATAATCATGTATATACTTATCCATAAAAACATTTAGCACAGTGATTGGCACATGTTAAGTGCTTAATAAATGGTTTTGTTGTTGTTGTTGTTGTTTTTACTATAAACTTACTTACTGTGAGAGATAATGTACCATAAGGGAAAGAGAGATTGCCTTAAAGTCAATAAAACTTGTTTTTTCTGTTCTTTGATTTATACTAGCTATGAAACCATGGACAAATCGCTTGCCTTCTAAGTTACTCTATAAAACTTTTTTTTCTTCTTTTAGTTTATGGGACAAAACAAACATTTCCATAACATAATACAATAAAAAGATTATTGCATGTAAAACTACAAATCCACTTTGCCCAACTTGCAATTCCTTCCAAATATACAAAAAATAAATCATACATATTTCTTTTTTTTCTTCCCTCACCCTGCATGTTTCTTTATTTGTCCTTTATAGCCAATTTGGGTATTTATAATATTCAAAAATAAATTATTCACTCTCTCATTGTTAGAACAATATAACTGTTAGTGTATACAATATTCTCTTGGCTCTGCTCATTTTGCTCTTCATTATTTGGGGCAAGTCCTCCCATGTTCCTTCTAGTGAACTTCTCAAATCTACAAATTTCAGAAAAAAAATATCCTTTCCTGTATTTATGGGGAGCAGTTACTAACAAAAGTTGGTAATTCAGCAGTTGCCAACAAAAATAAAACCACAGGTCAAGTACTTATGTTTTCACCTTACCTATATGGATAAATGCCTTACTCAGTCCCTCCAGGGTAAAGAAAACTGTGAGAGTAGGAATTTATCATCTTGTCTTTGTTCTTTCAGAGAACATCACTAGCTTTCTCCAGGTGATTCATAAATACTTATTGGATTAGATTGCCCTGAATTGGATTGGAGTGGCTAACATTGCTCTCCTCAAAAGAGATACTCATGTATATAACAAAATTAAACTTGTTTCCTGGAAAGCTATAAGAGAATTAACTTTCTTTGAAAGTCCTATGATTACTGTGGAGCCAGGCATGAAACACAGAGACTTAACTTAAACATTACTATTGTAAAGGGATTTAGTGAAGGGTTCTAATGAAGTTCTCCAGATGTTCCTAATTTGGAATTATAAAGTTCAGGTATCATCAAGCTCTGAAATCTTCCATGATCTACAGAATTAAATTCATGGTTATTCAAACAATTTTAACATAACCACTTGTTTGTCCTTCATTTTAAAGAAGAATCAATGACACCAGGAAGGTGATGCTATGGCATGTAAATGAATTGGATTCAAGTGAAGGAGGACTTTGCAAAGTCACTAGCTTTACTTTCTCCTCCAGAGTCATTTGAGTCCAGCATCAATAAATAGATCAGAAGGACTGAAGATGGTCCTATATGTAGTAGGAGACTTTGGCCTTTTTTAAGCTAAGTTCTTTTACAGGCCTCAGTTTGACCGGGGCAATACACAATTGGTAATTAAGGTTTGGTAATAAATGAGGCAGAAAATGACTTTTTAAACTAGTCAAATATAAAATATAAACCCCAAGATATCTTGTAAGATTTCAGTGATCAAAATTTACATTCCCTTAGCCAGAGTACCTGCAATTAAAAGTATGATATCTTATGTGGACAAAGAAAGGGAATTGGAACAGAGGAAAGGAAAAAATTAGAGAAAAGAAAAAAGGATAAGAGAGGAAAGGAAAGGAAAGAAAAGATTAACAAGCATTTATTTTCTCTCCATCTTATCTCCTCTTGAATTAAAAAAAAGATAAAAAGGAAAACAAAGTTCTTTTTAACAAATATTCATAATTTAATAAAATGAATTTCAACATAAGCCATTTCCAAAATGTATCCATAATTTTTCATTTTTAAACCATCTTCTCTCTCTCAGGGGATATGATTTTTAATGGTTTTTGTGAATCAAAATTGGTCATTTTATTAAAGAGAGTTCTTAACATTTTCAGAGTTGTTTGTTTTTACAAAGTTGCTTTTATATAAATTGTTTTACTGGTTCTGTTCACTTCCTTCTGCATCAACACTTATGAGTATCTTTATTTTTTTAATTGTTCCTTTTTTCATTTCAGATAGTGCGATCATATTCTATTATATCCAACTTACTTTTCATTCTTCATCTAATGATGGCCCATTTGTTTTTAATTCTTTGCTCTTCCTAAGCAGAATTACTCTCTATTACCAATGTGTCTAATATTTAGACACATTATGTCTGGAAAAGTTTCTTCCTTCCCTGTAGTCTCACCAATCTACCTCCATTAGATTATAAACTCTTTGGAGGCAGAGACTTTCCCTTTTTTGTATCTCCTGCTTAGCACAGAGTAGGGTATATGTTAAGCATTTAATGCTCAGTATTGCCTATCTTTTTTCCAAGAATATTTCAGAATTTCATTGCCTCGAATCTCTCCTTTGGCTGAGGGATCTTTCCATATAATTTTTGTTCAGTGATTTCAGTCCTATCTAATTTTTAATGACCCTGTTTGGGTTTTTTTTTTGGCAAAAATCCTGGAATGGTTTTCCATTTCCTTTTCCAGTTTATTTTACAAATGAAGAAACTAAGGCAAATAAGGTTTACTTACTTGCTCAAGGTCACACAACTATTAAGTGTCTGAAACCAGATTTGAACTCAGAAAGATGATTTTTCCTGATATCAGTTCACTCAATCACCTAGCTGCATGTAGTAGATACTCTTAAATTATTTATCAAATTTATTGTTAAAAATTGTAAATTCATTATATTCATAAATTTATTAAATAAAATTAAAGTCCTTCTAGTATATTCTTTAAATATTACCATGTAGGATCTTCCTTAATAATTTCAATAATGGAGAAGAATTCAATCTTAGTGATCATTTTGTCCATCAAGCAACCAGTTTTCACAAAGTTTGAGTTTTCCACCAAATTAGAGAAAGATTACAGTATTTCCCATCTCTAACATGCAAAGAAACCCATAAGAAAAATAAAAATTGAAAAATTACTTTTGAAGGAGTTATTAGTTTCTTGATTACATGAATTCTCTTCTACATGTTCCTTTATTATTCTTCAGAACTGGTCTTTGTAGTCTTTGCTTTGAGTAACATTTTTTGCCCAATAATGGTACACATTTTTTTAAATCAACACATGAAAATATGTACAAATCATTCTGATTGTGCATAGTGTAGTCTGCTCATTCTATACCTGCAAAATAATTTTTATATTTATTGTGCAATTGATAATCATCACATATAGTTGGGTAGAGTTCTATTATGCTATAATTGTATGCTTTTGTTTTGGTTACTTTATGAAAGACAGAAGAACTGGAGTCCTTGAAAAGAGATAAAGATAGCATCAAGTCCAGTGGTTTGAGATAATTTTGCATAGAAATTCAAGGGGGGATTATGAGAAGTATGAAGAAAGGATTTCAGAGGTAGTGAGTAATACTGCAGGTTTCTTGTGCCCAGTTCATTGAAATAAATCTTAATGATTTATCAAATAGCATTAAAAGTCAAAATAAAATGCCAATATTTTCTATTTTAATGTTACTGAGGGTTTTTGGTTACTACTCTGCTTTTGCAAAGTATTTTCTATAGGTTCTCTTATCACAATGCTAGGAACTATACAAACAATTCTCTTAAAGAGCAATTGGGTAGATATTCACAAGAGGATAGATCAGCAATCTCATTTAGTTTACTTTTAATCAGATACATTTTCTTCATTTGGATAATGCATAAATATCCATAATATGCCAAAGGATAAAATGTTTACATTGCTCAATGACTTTGAACTTCGGAAAGAAAACCATTAAATTCCACAAAATAATGTGCATAAATATTCTTGTAAATGTAAAGGGTTTTGCTTTAGTGAATTCTAGATTAGGAAAATGGGAAAGCTAATATTTGAAATCAATTTTGTCTTTCTTCTGGAAAGTAACAAAACATTAATATACTAAAATAAGTGAGTAAAAAATAACAAAGGTAAGTGAATAAGCAAAAACATCACCAAGGAATATTTAAAAGGAGAAAATTAATCTTTTTCATCGGGAAATTAGATCATTCATATTAGCCAACAAGTGATCCTTCTAAAGTTGAGTGGAGAGGCAGAACCTGGATAAGTTCCAAAAGCAAACATTATGTTTAAAGGTTAGTTGAACATTATATGCCTAAATGGACTAAATACCAAATGGACTAAGATCAAAGTACAACTTTAATGTCCAACTTTATGCTTCCAACGAACAATAAGCTCTTAGGTCAAGAGAGGATGGAAAAAGGCAAAATAATTTTTGTCTCTTTTGAATATGTTTCACATGCATTGAATAAAATGTGTTACTCATAACATGCAATGAGAACCACATATATCCATACACATATATTCCATACATGAACATGTTCCATGTATGTATGTATGTATACATAGATATAGAACACAGATCTAGAGCTGCAAGAACCATTGGCAGCAATCTATTCTAAGTCTCATTTTATAAATGAGGAACCTAAGGTCAATGAAAGTAAAAGAACTTGTTCGAGATCACCCAGGCAAGAAGTAGCTAAGCTGGGTTCCAAGCTTAGATCATTTGACTCCAAATCCAATGACCTTGTCTTTATACCATAAATATATGTGTCTACAAACAATATGTATGGGCATTCTGTATGTACATGTGTGGTTTGTGGGTATGAATATGTGTAGGTACATGTGGATATACAGTATTAGAGTTGAAAGATAATTTAGAGTTCATGTAATCAAATACTTTAATTTTACAAATATGGAAATTGAGGCTCAAATATGTGAAGAGAAGGTTAATTCACATCATTAATTGATGACAAAGGTGGGATTATATCTCAACTTTGCCAGACTTTTAATTCTCATATTATAAAATGCCACAATCACTGCTTCCACTACTGAAATGATTATCTATGTCTCTGTTCTAAAGAAAGGGTCCCAGATCTCATCACATCTTATCACAAGGAAATTCCCTGATGCCTCTAGCATAGTAATCTGGGGATAGGGGTATGATCATGGTTGATGTCTTGACTTGCAAGTGAATTAGATTTAAGGGAAGGAAAATTGTCACAAAGTCATCAGCCTTACTCTGTCTTATAGAGACTTCAATGTCCAATGGCAAGACCAAAAGTCAAGATGATTGATGATGACCTGGGATGCAATGTATGATCATGGTGTCTTTGATGTCTGACCAATCTCTCAGCATTCACTGCCTTCATGGCCTTTGGAACAAATTTTCATATGACTATTCTGCCAAGGGAAATCTTTATAAGTCTAGGGTAGGGATCCTTCTTAACTCACAGATGCTATTGAGACTTTTCAGTTACCCTCAACTTGATTTAGCCCATCTGCTTAGACAGTTTCCTGGAGCGTGGCTGCTTTGTATGCTACTGTTTCCTAGAACCATATGAGAGTACCAAAGTGACACTCAAGGTGAATGAGCAGCCCTGAAAAGGGCTTAGCAAGGTCTCAAGCCAGATGTCCTCCTTAAACATCCCATACACACCAGTGAGGAATAAATTGTAAGGAGAGATCTAAAGGCGTCTCAAATCTTTTCTTGACAAAGGTTTTTAAATTGCCGTTGGGACATTATTTTGTTTTCCTATGAGACAAAGAATCACTGATATAAAATGTGGAATAGAAAAAAGTAAATTTTCTTTATGAAATTGCCCTTTGATAAAAAAAATTTTAATGGGTTTTATAAAAAACAACATACCTGTGCTAAACCTTTCTTATTGACAATCAGTCTGTCTTCAAGATAGGTAACAGGAGTCATGCTAAAGACATTCTGGGTATTTCCAAGTAACATTTAATAAGCCCAAGATGTCAGAAATATATTATTAATATTAAGCTTCTAATATATTTCCTGCCAAATAATCCATGGGGGAGGAGAAGTTTTTAAACTAAGCTACATTCGGACAAGAATCCCATAAATTTCGCAGAATGATTTAAGCAAGGAGCAAGGATCTTCATTAGCTGTGTCTACAGTACCAGTTGAATTTTAGAAATACATGTGTGTTCTAGAAATGAGGACAAATAATTGGCTTAGTGACATTCAAATACATACAAAATATTTACATATATACACAAATACACATTGGTACACACAATAAATAATATATAAATGAGTTTATTCACACATATGTATGTATTTGTGTATGTAGGAAAATCAAGTTTATGGAACATTGCTCTCAAGGGAAAATATTTCCCACAAAGGTAAGCTTTCTTCACTGACTTTTTAAAAGAAGCATTTTATATGGAGACATTCACTTTTGTTACCTATCATTTAATATCTGTCTTTCTTCTCACAAGAATAATACATGCATAAACATAATAGTTCTTTTTGTCTAAATTTTGTCTTAGGTCTTTAAAACAATATAACTAAGCTCTGTAAAGCTACATTGAAAAGTTGTGTAATTTGGCAGGAAGATCATGAAGAGAAGATCTGAACTTTAGTCCCAGCTCTGACACATACTAGTTAAATCTGTCATTAAACTCCCTTAAGCCTTAGTCTCCTCATCTGTATAATAAGGAGGTTCAATTAGATCAACTCTGAGTTTCCTTCCAACTCCAGAACCATGCTCCTAAGAAGGGACTAAATGAGTAAATATACTACATGATTTCTACAGTGCCTTCCAGGTGAAATTGCCTTGATTAATGAATTTAACATAATGTGTTCATGAACTTTAACTTAAGGGAACCCTAAATAGTATAATTTCAAATCAAATCAATTCAAAGACCATTTATTAAGAGCCTTCTATGTGACAGACACTGTGCTAAGCAGTGAGACTAAAAATAAGAAAAAAAGGAAAATATTTCCTTCTCTCAGCTTACAAAAGAGAAGCTGAAAAGTGGATGGGGTGCAGGGAAGGGGTAGGAGAGAGACACAAGAGGGTATCTTGTTCCATGGACCAGGAACCAGGCAGAGTTACAGATGCAAAATGGAGTGAAACATGACTGAATCAATCAATCAACAAACATTTATTATGTGTGAGGTCCAATGCTAAGACCTTGGATATTTTTTTTATTTTTTTAATTACAGCTTTTTATTTTCAAAATATATACATGGTTTTGACATTCACCTCTACAAAACCCTGCATTCTAATTTTCCTCTCCTTTTCCTCCCCTCCCCAAGTAGGCAAGTGATTCAATATATGTTCAACATGTGCAATTCCTCTATACATAGTTCCACAAATATGCTACACAAGAAAAATCTTATCAAAATGAAAAAAAAAATGAGAAAAAAAACAAGCAAGAAAAGAACAACAAAAAGAGTGAAAATTCTATGTTGTGGTCCACACTCATTTGCCACAATCCTCTCTGGGTGCATTTGGCTTTCTTCATCTCAAGATCATTGGAACTGGTCTGAATCATCTCATTGTTAACATTGTCCATCAAAATTGTTCATCATATAATCTTGCTGTTTCTGGTGTATAATGATTGCCTGGTTCTGCTCACTTTACTCAGCATCAGTTCATGCAAATCTCTCCAGGCCTTTCTGAAATCATCCTCCTGGTCGTTTCTTACAGAAAAATAATTTTCCATGACATTCATATACCATAGTTTATTCAGCCATTCTCCAGTTGATGGGCATCCATTCAGTTTCCAGTTTCTTGTCACTACAAAAAGGCTGTCACAAACATTCTTGCACATGTGGGTCCCTTTCCCTCTAAGATTTCTTTAGGATACAAACAAGCCCAGTAGAAACACTGCTGGATCAAAGGGTATGAGCAGTTTGATAGCCCTTTAGATATAGTTACCTTGGATGTATTTTAAAGAAATAACATTTGTTGCATTTTCTCTTGTTCATTCTGAACAACACACAATATTTGAATTAATATCTTATTTGAAAAGTCACAGGACAATATCAATGGAAGACAAAGTTTGAAGGTATCCGCTTATTCTCAGCACATATTGGCAAATGCAAGAATTTCTCATTGTAAGTTGTTTGAATCCTAGAATAGGATCCCCAGTGAAATTTGGGGGATGTAAGTGCCTTCTCTGAATTATTTTTAAGACTCAAAAGATAATCAGAAAAATTGAATTACTGAAGTCTTGTTCCAACTTGGATTTTTTGTTTTAGCTATTATATATCCCCCTCAGAATTAATCAATATCTCTGAACTGATGCATGACAAGCCAATGAAAATTGATAATAAGAAAAATGCTATAGCAGCAATGAGGGTCATGTTGTCCGTAATAATAAAAAATTTACAAACATGGCATCTTTCTGGTGCAGACTACTTTTAAGCATTATGTCACAAAATTAATGAAGTTAATGATTACTTAGATTGCAGATGTGTCTAATTCCTCACGTCTAAGGCCTGTTTATTGAATCATTAATAGTAACATTTTAAGAACAAGGGAAATGCAGGAATAAAAATTCAATTAACTTAATTTAATATAGGTATGCTTCACTAAAACAAAGACAATATATGGGAATTCAGATAAATAAAAAAAGGAAAAAAAATAGGAACTATATGAATGCTACCACAATAGTTTTATTTAACCTTTCAAGTATAACATTTTTGCATCAATCAAGGCATATCTGCACTTTTTAATTGAATATAGTAAAATATTTGACCTAAGTGACAATATCTAATTTTGGTATATAAGCTGCCTTGGATGCTGATATTCAAAGGAGATATTCAAACTGAAGCTAAGTAAACATTTCTCATGGATATGTTAGAAGACATTCTATCTTTCTAATGATTAGACTAGATGACATAACATTTGTTTCAACTGTAAATTGCATAAGTTCTCTAAAATATGGATTCCAATTATCAATGAATGTTTTTGGCTTTTGTCAACATTGAAAATCAAGAGATGACATTTATATTGAATGTATGAGACAAAACTTGTTTGATGCAATGCGACATTTCTTATGAAGTTGCCTTTATTTTTTTCATTCAATGATGTAAAATAATTGCTTTCTCATCATTTAAATATGAATAAGGTATAAGCTTCATAAAAATAGTTCCTAACTTTTCAAAATCTCAAAAATGATTACAATACTATAAGTCTATGTTATGGAAAAAGGATAGAACTGAGCTATCTTTAATCTATTTGGTCCTTCCAATTGCAAATAAATAAACCTCATTCTTAAAAAAAATACATAATGCAATGCCAGATCACTGCTACTAATGGCTTAAATTAAATGCTGGAATTGCTTGACAAACGTTCAATGAAAATGTTTAAAGTAACACTCAGCATTCATTTTGCCTGGTTTTGATGTGATTCAAGATGCAGGTGCAGAAAATCTGTCTTCATTTTATTTCAGCTATTTCACAAACAAAATATTATATTTACCTCTTATCTGTGATACTATGACATCAGTTTCTTTGAATTCTGTGTGAATATCATGAATATTTTCAAAGAACCACACCATGCTCATTTGCATTTTAGCATTTCATGCTTTTTAGAAATATACCACTGCACCTGTTATAGTGTGTGTGTTTGTGTAGGAATGTGGAGGTTGTTAGTTTATTTTTGTTCTTATTTTTACTTCAAATCTCTTGCAGTAAAGATTCCATATCCAATATATGCATATTATGTATGTATGTATATATATATATAATTTCTATTCATATTGCTTAGCTAAAAATGTCTTATAGCAAATGTGAGGACAGATGTGCATCATTTTCCAGCATTAATAAAAACGCATGATCTAGAAATGAACAGTGACATTAGAATGATGGGTTGAGGTCAGTCATTTTTTTTAAATTTATTTCTTCACATATCTTAAGTTAATGATAATAGGTTGATTGAAATCTGATAAATTACAGGCAGAAGCCAAGTGTTCTGTATTTATTATTTTTCCCACTCAGGTACTTAAAATTAGTTACAAGACTATAGACATATTTAGAAGATATACTTGATTTATGTTTATTGGCAATTTTTTTCCCCATTGGCAAGTAGAGTAATTCACTTTCCTTTTGTAATTAACATGTATTTCACAGGAGGTGAGAATCTCGCTTGCAAAAACATTTCTTGTTTTATATACAACAAATATAAAATATCATTACTTATTAAGTTTTTAAATGAAAAACCAAATTCTATGTAATGACTATGTTTGAGAACAGATAAATAGGAAATATTAAAATCTTGAAATGAATCTCTTTAAGATATAGTGGGGAAAGTTTATGCCATTTAAATAGTGGCAAAGAAAACAATTGCTCCCATTTTCTTTCTTTAAAAAAAAATTTGATGATGACTTTTAAAAATATAATTACCATTTCCCAATGATGTCATTTTCCCATATCCCTCATTAGAAGCTTTCTTTGTTTGAAATATGTATAACTAGGTAAAATAAATAAACCCATTGGCCTTGACTGACAATGTAGGTATCATTCCACTCTCCATAAATGGTCACCATTTATATAATTCTGCCGTGTTTTATTCTTTTTATACGACAGATAGATGTCGAAAAACTTTTAAATTAAGGGCTGTAGAAAGCCATTGAAATCGCAAGCAGCAAATAATTCAATAAAGCTCGGACCAAAAATATAAACCTTCAAAGAATGTGCAGAAACTTAGCTTTTTGCTTTTCTTGTTTTGTTTTCAATTTTTACTGATGGTGTAATACAAGATCAGTTAAGAGGAAAACAGAAAAGCCATTGTGAATGATTGTCAAGGATAGATTTTCAAAACATCCCTAAGTAACCTGATCTTATAATTTAAGTATGCATTTGCTGAGATTGAAGATGCTAAGTATTATTCTTACAAGCTCTCAGTCTTTTCATCTTATTTCCCCCCTCATAAGAGCCATTATATTTCATACTTTAATTGAAGGACTAAATAATGAAGAGAAAACCACCTGAAACCTTCCAGGAGATTTTTCTTTTGTTTTTTTTGGTACAAATGTATAAAAGTATTTCCTAACAAATACATAGATCTTTTTAGGTATTTTCTTCTTCAGGTTTCATTGCTTATTCCTTGATGTGGTTTTTGTAATTATAGGTCTTTTGCAATAGAGCACTACTATTAGAAGCTGGCATCTGCAATATGCTTCTGAATCATAGCAATAGGGGAGAATCAGAGTTCAAGAGAATTGTTGTTTTCTTTCTGCTCTCCACTGCCAGCTCATTAATTAGTATTTCCACAATGGAAATGAAAACCCTTAATTTGGAAATGAGATGAATTGTTAATATTTCTTATTAGAATCTTTACTTTCTAAAGACCCATTTTAGTTTTCCCCAGTGAAGTATCATATTTGTGGTTGTCATTTTTGGTCATGCTGTATACTCTCCATGACTCTATTTGGGGTTTCTTGGCAGAGATATAGTAATTTGTCATTTCTTTCTCCAGCTCATCCAGGAGGAAATGAAACAAACAAGGTTAAGTGACTGACTTAAGGTAACAAAACTACTGAATACCTGAGGACAGATTTAAACTCAGGAAGTTGAGACTTTATTACTTCAGCCCAGCACTCTATCCACTATACC
Organism: Myrmecobius fasciatus; assembly: GCA_023553655.1. Lineage (NCBI taxonomy): Eukaryota > Metazoa > Chordata > Mammalia > Dasyuromorphia > Myrmecobiidae > Myrmecobius > Myrmecobius fasciatus. The sequence continues at coordinate 45,556 of JAJPUD010006085.1, read as the reverse complement.
ACCTGGCTGCCAAAGCTCTACATACCTTAGCAATTACAGCTAGACAAAAACCAAAATTGTTTTTTAATTACATGGAGCATACTTGAGACTTTACTAGAAACTAGGAAGTACCTAATCTATGATGATGATAACTTTCATCAACATAGATATGCAACTTCTGAAGTCATTGCTTTAATAAGATTAATTAACTCAGTCTCAGGCTAAGAAAAATTGTTATTCAACCCTCAACTGCCCCCTCTTTATATTTCCTTTTACTCTTTGCTAAATTAATGATATAAAGTTTTGGGTATACGGTTTTTGAAGGCTCAATGAAAGAATACACTTATGAAAAATAATCTATTTAGCAAAACAAACATATCCTTTGGATGAATACTCATTAATAATATATTATTTGATTAAATATTTGACTCATGCTATTATTACAATAAAATAATACTTCAAATATAAACACAGAATGCATCTATGCCTATTTATAATTAAAATATACACATAATTACATATGTATAATATATGTTACATATAATTATGTACCTATATAATTAAAATATAGAATAATATATACCTTGAATTAAAATTCAATTTGTCATCTAGGTGATATAGTGGAAAAGCACTGAGTATAGAGTCAAGAACACAAATTCAAATTCAGCTTCAGACACTTTCTATCACTTATCACTTTCTTATTAAGTATTCATTTATTCATATTAAACTTACCATACACTAAAATATTTGCAAATCTCATTAAATATTATGTTTTACCAATTACATTTAAAAACAACTTAATATCTTTTTTTTTCAAATTTTGTATTCCAAATTCTCTCATTCCCTTCCCTCATCCCTTCACTGAAAAGTCCAGCAATTTGACATGTTATACGTATGTCATCATGCAACACACTTCCATGTAAGACAATCAGTGAAAAAACATACACAAAACGAAATCCAAGAAAAATAAATATAAAAATATTTTTGATCTGTATTCAGCCTCTTTCATTCTCCGGACATGGACACATTTTCATCAAAAGTGCTAAAGAATTGCTTGGCTTATTGTATTGCTGAGAATAGCGAAGTTATTCACAGTACATCATTATACAATATTGCTGTCACTGTGTACAATGTTCTCTTGGTTCTGCTCATTTCATTTTGCATCATTTCATGTAAGACTTCCTATGCTGTTCCAAGAGCATCCTGTCATTATTTCTTAAAACACAAGTGTATTTAATCACAATCATGTAGGAAAAGTTGTGTAGTCATTCCCAATTGATGGACATCCCCTTCATTTCCAATTCTTTGCCACCAGTGAAAGAGTTGCTATAAATATTTTTGTATTTATGAATTATTTTCCTTTTTAAAATATCTTTGTTATACAGACCTATCAGTGGTATTGCTAAATCAAACAGTAACTATGGTTTTGTAGTCCTTTAGGCATAGTTCCAAATTGCTCTCTATAATGTTTGAATTATTATACAACTTAGTACATTACTTTTTATTCCCTCTAGCATTTATCATTTTTCTTTTTCTGCCGTATTCTATTCTAAAAGTGTGAGGTAGCATCTCAGAGTTGCTTGAATTTGCATTTCTCACATAAATAATGATACAAGGAATTTTTTTTCACATGACTATAGATATCTTAGATTTCTTTATCTGAAAACAGGCTATTCATATCCTTTGACTATTTATCAATTGAAGAATGGCTCTTATTTCTATAAATTTGATTCAGTTTTCTATATGTCTAAGAAATGAAGTCTTCATTAAAGAAATTCACTGTAAAAACTTTTTTTACAATGATTACCAACTGTGTTTTCCCTTTATTCAATCTTCCTTATCTGACTCACTCTCACTATGTGTTTTTCTGTGTCTTTGTCTGTTTGTCTGTCTCTATCTCTGTCTTTGGGTCCCTGTCTATCTGTCTGTGTCTGCATTTGTCTCTTTGTTTCTTTGTTTCTCTCACTCTGTCTCTTTCTCT
>JAJPUD010006085.1:18440-43586 GCA_023553655.1 Myrmecobius fasciatus | reverse complement strand
TCTCTCTTTCTGACTCTCTGTCTCTCTGTCTCTCTCTCTGTGTCTCTCTATCTCTGTCTCTTTGTTTCTCTGTGTGTGTGTGTCTCCCTGTGCATCTCTCTGTGTCTCTCTGGCCCTCTCTCTGCCCCCCCTCTTTCCCTCTCTCTCTCTATTCTGTCTCTGTGTGAGTCTCTCTCTGTCTCTCTCTCCTTCCCTCTCCCTCCTTTCTCCCTTTCTCTTTCCCCTTCTCCCCCCCTCTCTCTCTGTCCCTATCCTGTCTTCTAACTTTTATCTCCCCCAAACTGTTTTCTCTTCTATCAGCTGTCCTCCCACATTTTTTTAAAAAATCCTCTTCTCTTCCTACTTCCCTATATGGGAAGATACATTTCTATACCCGAATGAGTGTGCATATTAATCACAATTTGAGCCAATTCTGAGTAGAGGATCAGAATTGTGCTTCTCTCCCCACTTCCCTCATTGTCTCCTTTAATGTAAAATCTCTTGCAGCCATCTTTTATGTCAGACAATTTCATATTCACTTTTTAAAAATTTTTCTCTTCATTCCTGTGTTTAAGTGTCAAAATTTCTATTCATTGAGGGCATTTATCAGGAATGCCTGAAAGTACTTTTCCCTCATTAAATGTCCATTTTCCCACTGAAGGATTAAACTTATTTTTGCAAGGTAAACATGAAAGATAAATCATAAGTGAATTAATAAGTTAATCTTGTTTGCATCCCTCTAGGGGAAGATGATTCATTTATCTACTAAGACTGCTATCATTATTAGAGCATTTAGAAAAATTTTACATAGAAAAGGAGAATAGGAGTGCATAAGTTAAATGGGCATGATGTAAAAAATGTGAGAAATATTGATACATTGGGAAAAGGAAGAAGTGAGAGGAAAAAAGGGGAAATTTTTTTCATGAAAAAAGAAGGCAAGGAAGAGCCTTTAAAGTTAAGGGGTAAATGGAGAAAGGAGCTTGACAGGCAGTGGGGAAAAATAGCAGGAGCAACAATTAAGCTGAAAAAGAAAATAGCCCTAATTAAATGACATAAGAACAAAAATTACATTTTCCTAAAAAGGTATCTTAGACATTGAAGTAATATCAACACCAATCACATATGCATCATATGGCAGAGCATCTAATTTCTTAAAGGAAAATGTAATTTAATAACAAGAGAAAATATTAACAACTCTGAGTGCTAAACAGCCCTAACCAAGAAATAAATTAGAAAGAAGTTAAGGAGGTATATAAAATTTTAGAAAAGTTAGATGTTATCATGGGATAAAAGTGAATAAAAATAGAAAAGAGCATAGCATTTTCCAGTTATACAGGACATCTTTATAAAAACTGACCATGTACTATGGCATAAAAAACTTCACAGCCAAATGCATAAAATTAGAAATATTAAGCATACCATTTTCATACCATAGCACAATAAAAAATAAACTTGGTAGCATGGATTAAAAATTAATTGGAAATTAAATAATGAATGGATTGAAGAAAGAATCATGAAAAAAATCAAAAATTTCATTAAAGAAAATTAAAACAATGAGACAACATACAAAAATTCATTAGATGTGGCCAAATCAATATTGTGGGGAAATTAGTGTTTCTAAATAATGACATACATTCAAAAGGAGAAAACAAATTCATGAACTGAGTGTCTAATTTTAAAAAAATATATCTAGAAAAAGAAAAAAATATTCAAATTTCCAATTTAACATCAAAATATAAATCTTGAAAATCTTGTGAGATAACAAAGTAAATAATAATAATAATAATATAATCTGGTTTTATGAATAAAAATAATAATAAAATAGATAAGCCAATGATTAATTTTATATAAAAATTAAGAAAATCAAATCATTAGGTTGGAAAGAGTGACTGCACTTTATTTTGGCCAATTATGTTTCAACAAAACAAAAAATAAGAGTGAGATGGATTAATAATTACAGAAACATAACTTACCAAAATTAACAGAAGAGGGAATAGAATAGACAGATAGCCCCATCTTAGATAAATAATTGAACCATCCATAAATGCCATCCCTAAAATATTTATGAAAAATTCACATATTATAATTGAATCTTACAAAATACTTAAAGAGCAATTGATTCTAATATAATATAAATTATTTGAAAAAATGGGTTGAAAAAATGTCTTTTAATGCAAAAATGTGATTTGATATTTAAACAAGGAAAAGCAAAAACAAAAAAGAAAGCCATCAACCAATTTCCCTACTGCATATTGATTCAAAATTTTAAATAAAGTACTAGCAAATAGATTACAGTGAAATATGTTAGATATTATATTAAAATCTTTCTAAGTAACATTTATATGAGAATTGCAAAGATGGGTAAATATAAGGAAAAATCTCATAATAATTAATCATATCAATGACAAAAGCAATAAAAATAATGTTATCTCAATAGATTGAGAAAAAAATTCTTTGACAAAATCTAATAACCAATCCTGTTAAAAAAAAAAAAAACTAGAGAGCTTTGGAATGAAATAAGTTTTCCTTAAAATAATAAATATGATGTATCTGAATCCAAGACCAAGCATTGTCTATAATGAGAATAAGCTAGATGTCCTCCTTAGAGGAATCATTGTGGAGCAAATATTTCAATCATCACCAATATTTTCAAGTGTATTAAAAATACTATCTAGATAAATATTATAAGAGAAATAAATTGAAGGAATAAGAATAGATAATAAGGAAACAAAATTATCAATCTTTGCAGATAATATGATAGGATACATGAATAGAGAATCAAATAAAAAAACTAGTTGTAACAATTAGCTCCTAAGTTGAAAGAAATTCACATGAATCATCAATATTTCTACATATTTCCACAAAAACATAGGAAGAGATAAAAATTATTGTAGATAATATACTTGGGAGTCTACCTGCTAAGACAAGTCAAGAAAAATACAAACATGATTACAAAACACTTTTCATGCAAATAAAGACATATCTAAATAACTGGAAAATATTAATAGCAGATGAGTAGGATGAGCCAATATATTAAATGTAACTTCATATAAATTGTTACTACATAAGTCAACATACAAAAATATCAATAATTATTTTGTAGGTCTAGAAAAATATATCAAAATTAATCTGTTAGAATAAAAATCAAAAATACCAAGTGAGATAATGTTTAAAAATCTGAAGGATGGCAGCAAAACAGTACAAAATAGTAATTATAATAACAATTTTGTTACTGGATAGGAAATAGAATGATGGATCAGCAGAATAGATTAAGTATATAATGCTTAGACTATGACAAAAGAAAATGGCAGTAACAATCAAGTTTTTGATAAACCCAAAGATTCAAGGTTTGGGAAGCAAGAATTTGACAAAAATTTCTGAGAAAAGCGGAAAGAAGTTCCATGGAAACTAGACACCGATCAACATCTCACAGAATATACCAAGGCTAAAAAAATTGGATAAATGATTTAGACATAAAAGATAATTTTATAAGCACATAAGGGGAAGATAGAAAACTATCTCTGATCTATGAGTAGAGCTTATGATCAAAAGGAGATATAGAGGAAAATATAGTGAAAAATTTTGATTAAATGAAATTAAAATAGTTCTGTTCAAACAAATTACTTCCTGTGGGAACTATTAATAGCACTTGATCATTGATCATTTGTAAATTGGGGAATGATTCTTATTTTTAGAAAAATTGATTCAGTTTTCCACATTTTTGAGAAATGGACCTTTAGCAGAGAAATTTGTTTCATATTGCTTTTATTCATTTTTTGCTTGTTTTTTTTTTCACAGTTATGATTCTACTTCCTGAGACACCTAATGTGGAAAGAATTTCTCAAAAGATATGAAGTTTGTCAGTAGATATTAAATGACTAATTGATAGGTATTTTTTTTGCTTTTTTGCTGAGGCAATTGAGGTGAAGTGATTTGCCCAGGGTCAACCAGATAAGGAATGTTAAGTGTCTGAGACCACATTTAAACTCAGGTCCTCCTGACTTCAGAGCTGATGCTCTATCCACTGCACCACCTAGCTGCCCCTTGATAGGTATGTTTTATAGAGGATTACAGGATCTTCAGCTTATCTTTTAATGCTGAGATTCTATGAAATGTGGGCTGTCAATATAAATTAGGTAATTCACATGCAATTTTTAAAAGTCTTGTCACCGTTTTTGTATTTTTTATACAGTCATTTTAGAAATTCAAAAGCTGAGCTGTTTTAGGGGAAAATAAATTTTAAAAATTGATAATTCATGTTATTTTTTTGTTGTTGTTCTCGGTAGGGATTTTGGAGAGAAAGTCCAGACTTATGTTTTGCTAAGCAGATCATATTATCATTGTGGAAGTTCCCTCTAATAATGTATAACAATAACTTGTTTTGAGTTTTGTAAGATTACTAAAAGGTACTAGGTGATTTAGTCCAGTCACATAATTAATATTGAATCCAAATTTATACAGACATTCCTCTCCCTGATTTGAAACACACACACACACACACACACACACACACACAAAAAACACAGATGCACATATATGACATAAGGTATAGAGATATGTTTGTATATCTCTATAACTTATGTTATTCTGGATAGTGCACTATTCTTGGATTTAGCAAAATATGGGTTCATATCTCATATCAGGTACCTACTAGCTCTATGATTTTGAATAAATTATTTATGCCCTATGACTATTTTCTTTTTTTAACATTATAATTATTATTTTATAATAGCTTTTTATTTTTCAAAATACATGCAAAGATAATTTTCAACATTTACCCTTGCTAAGTCTAGTTTTCCAAATTTTTGTCCCTCACTTCTACCCTCTACCCTCCCCTGAACAGCAAGTAATCCAATATAGATTAAATATATTCGGTTCTTCTTTTTCCACATTTATCATGCTTCATAAGAAAAATCCAATCAAAAAGGAAAAATATAAGAGAAAAAAAAAGCAAGTAAATGACAAGGTGAAAATACTATGTTGTAATTCACATTCAGTCCCCATAGTCCTCTCTCTGGCTGCAAACAGCTCTCTCCATCTCCATCAGAAGTCTATTGGAACTAGCCTGAATCATTTCATTGTTGAAAAGAGCCAGGTTCATCACAACTGATCATCTCATAATCTTGCTGTTGCTGTGTACAAGGTTCTCTTGATTCTGCTCACTTCACTTAGCTTCAGTCCATGTAAGTTTCTCCAGGCCTTTCTGAAATCATTCTGCTGATCATTTCTTATAGAACAATAATATTCCATAATAATCATATACCATAATTTAGTCAGCCATTCCCCGACTGATGGACATCCACTCAGGTTTAAGTTCCTTGCCACTACAAAAAAGGCTGCCACAAACATTTTTGTGCCTGTTTTCATGATCTGCAAAATGAGGAGGTTAGACAGTGGTCTTTGAACTCCATTACAAATCTGAATCTTTAATCCTCTGATATTTGTTTGAATATTTTTGTTTATTTAACACCAGATAGCACACATAATATTATTTCATATAAAAAGTCATTCTCATATATCTATACATTACCTGGTTTGCCTCAGACAAAAATATGATTGTCTAGGATATATTACACTAATTTTAAAATATTGTTTTATTATGAAAGAATGAAAATTCTAGAGATCTTGTTGGAAAACTTGTTGGAAAGATCAGTCTGTTAAGGTTTCCAGTTGAATTTGATAACTTAATAATATATTTGGATAACTCTCAAGAACATATGGAATTTTGGTTGTCATCCAGAGAGCCAATATAACTTGTCACCCTCAGCAATAATTGCACATCTATTTCTAAGCACACTTTGGGAATTCAGTAGATATATTTGGTAGAAAAAGAATAATAAAAATTAGGGGAAAATAAGGTTAATGTTAATACTTTAGAATATGTGATTTTTATTGAAAGATGACAACCGTCCTTCATATTTAAATTTAGTTTTAAAATTATCCAATTAATGAAAATGGCTAATAGTTAACTTAAATCTAATACTTACTAGGTTACCATCACTGTGCTAATCACTTAAAAATTATCTCTGATTCTTGTAATAATCTGGAAGATAGGACATATTATTATTCCCATCTTACAGATGAAGATATTGAGGCAATTAGAAGTTAAGTGACTTGCCCAAGGTAATATATGTCTAAGATTGGATTTGAATTCTGATCTTCCTGACTCCAGGTGTCCAATATTCTATTCATTGAGCCATCTAAATATAAATTTGCTAGCCATTATGACATTTTAGATAAAAATAAGTTTTCCAACATATATTCCATTTTGCTCAGATGTAATCTATAATAAGCAGCATCAAATTTTAGGCCCTCATCTTCACATTAATTCATCCATGTTTCTCATTAAAGGATTAAATTGAATAATTCAATCATCTTGACCTCTTTTGTCCTTTGAATGCTTTCCTTGATAAATCTTTTTCCATCCATCCATACTTTTATCTCTAATTATCTTTTAAATTAAAAGCCATTCTCCTAAAAACACAAGCAAAAGTTGTTATTGGATATAGTCTAGGAAAGTGATGGTAACTCATGACACTAGTGTAGATACAAAGCACTATGTGGTCCACAAAATTCTTATTCTTTCTGGATCTGTACCATGTGTCAGAGATCATAGCATGCTGCCTAAAAGTCATAGCACAATGACAGCCATCTGTCTGGGAGGGTGAACCTGGCTCTCTAGAAGCCATGTGCTATGGTCATAAGTCAGCATTTCCACAGTAATGATTTTAGAATTCCCCAGAACTAAATGCTATTGGACGAGAGGAGTAGAATGGAAGGAGAGCATGAGAGGAATACTAATGGACTTGTATAAGAATTAAATTGAATGCAAACCATATGGGAAGGAAAAGTCAGTTTCCACTAAGAGCTGAAATGTTCTGAGACCATGTGTAGGACAAAATCATAGATTTTTTAAAAGATATGGAAAAAGACCCACTGAGCAGCAATAAACAGAGATTCTATAAGAAGGCTATCCAAATAGAAACAGAGGGAGAGTGAGGGCCATGTTCCTAGATCACTATATATAATAAATATGTTTGCAACACAGAAGTACAATCTTAAAAGAAGGCATATGTAACTTAGAAATTCTTGAAATATAAAAAAAAGAAATCAAAGATGATATTAAATAAGGAAGCAGTACATAAATTTAGGGCTGCCAGAGATATCTGTAAATGGTTATATGGGGGGTCACTAATAGAGACATTTATACAAATCTAAAATGAAGATGAATAAGGAAATATTCAGAAGTGAAATATAGAACCTTAATAGGGTATTCCTGATGATACAACTAATATACCAAAGACTGCTCATAAAATTGTGCTCTCCAGCATTCTGTATTACAGAAGATGAAAGACATGTTAAGCATTTCTGGGAAATAAAGTGCTTTCTTAAGATGAAAAAGAAAGATTCACGCTTAACCAGGAAAATACTTCAAGGAGGAGGTGGCATTTAAATTGAACCAAGTGGCAAAATTATATAACTTACATAGAATAAAAGAACACTGGTTTCAGAGTCAGAAAACTTTAGCTCCAATCTCAGATTTTAGTACTTATTAGCTATGAAAACTAGCATAAGTCTCAGTTTCCTCTTCTGCCTATTAATGGGTTCTTCACATGTGGTAAAAGAACTTAATGTGGTGATGATCACTTGTACATCTTTCAGTCACAGATTGTAGAATACATACCCAGTGTTTCTTCCATTATGTCACCAAGAACTTTATGAAGGGTGTGTGTGTGTGTGTGTGTGTGTGTGTGTGTGTGTGTGTGTGTATGATGTTTAAAGATGAGCTGACTGTAGGAAAGAGATTCCAAAATGTAGAATAGAAAAGTAAGTGAATTGTCCTTGATTTCTTGGAAATTATGTCAGCTAATAAAGGAGTTACAAATGTGATTTCCCTGTGTTCAGGGTACCATGTTGAGTTACCAGACATGTTTTACAGAATGTTGGCTATCATTGTTTGCATTGATAGAGAGAAACAGATTTCTGTTTCTCTGTTTCAATGTTAACTTGCACATTCCCATTAAAAAAATATCCTTTCCCTTCAGCATCATTTTTAGAGCACATGGTGTTGCTGGGACATCTTTTAACTCAGTGTGTTCTCCAAGGTCACTTCAGCCAGTGATTCATTCCTTGCACAGCAATGATTTTATTAGGTGGCAGGGGAAGTCACAGCTCCCATTTCATTAAACATCAATTAAGGAATTTTTTACAAAATTAAAATAACCCTTAGTCAGCTTGTTTTGCCATTTGTACCACAAAAGACCTTAACATTCTCTAACAATTAATTAGAAGAATTCATTATTCATTGAGTCATTGCTTTTACATGTAGAATTTTCTTGCCAAAAATACTGTCCTCAAGATTTCTCTTGTGAAATCAACTGCATTTTGTTTATTTTCTTTCAATACTAAAAAAGTACTTTAATTTGTTTGTGTAACTGATATCCTTTTTCACAGTTGGAGAGTTTGCATTTTCTTATATAATATGAACTCCTTAGGGAGCAGAGGATGTTTTAATTTTGTCTTTGTATCCTTAGTACTTAAAATGGTGTCCAGTACATAGAAAGTAGTTAATAAAATTTGTTCAGTTGAATCAGTTTCCTCATCTATTAAAAGAGAGGATTGGCTTTAAGATCACTTAGCATTCCTTCAAGTTACCATCTATGTTCTTGTAATTTTTTTTCAAAATAGCCAGATAACAAAGAAGACAATAGTTCAAATTAGAAAACTCCAACAGTGATTATTGAGTCATTCAATATAAACAAGAGTAAATACCGTAAAATTTCATTTTTATAAGAATAGATTGAATATAATGTACTCTTTATATATATATATATATGTGTGTATATATAATTACCTATTTATATATATATATATATATATATATACAAATACATACATACTTAATCCAGTGCTGGTTTATTTTACTAAAAAGAATATTTTCATAAGATTCTTCTGATTGGTGGACAAATGATTTCTGAGTTGTTAGTTTTCAGCTTCAAAAAAGATCTTATACAGTTTTACCCACACTCTGAACTTTTGAAAAAGACTCAAGAAAAACATTTGTTCTTGGGCTTACATTATATTCTAACTTATAAGTATTTATCCAATATCTAGTATTAGACCTTATTTTTTGTTCATGCCTCTGAAATAAAATAAGGGTGGGATACTTAGGATCACACATTTAGAAAAAGGAGAAATCACAGGTGCCATCTAGTCCAATTACTTAATTTTACAGATAAAGAAATTGAGTTTCAAAGTTAAAATGATTTATTTAAGTTCACAATGAGAGTAAAGTGAAGAAGTAAAACTTTTGATTCTGAATACACCATAATTTCCAAAGCACCAAATAAAATGATATTGTCTTTCCCAAAGAATCTGCACATAAAAATCTTAACTTTCTTTTCCAATTGCATGTATACCTGTGATGAATGAGAGAGATGGGTGAGATCAACATCATCCCCGCTCAAAAAAAGAGGTATTCAGTAAGTATAATATTTTTGCTACCAAAGGTAGGCAAGTCTCCCCACTACCAAAGCAATTGCCTTTCTCCTAAGCCTTTAAAAAATAGGAATAAAAAGTGTGTTTTTCTCTGTCTTTCTAAGTATAACTATCACATTCCTTCCCCTCCCCCACACTTATGAATTTAAAAGTACAAAGCTGAAAATATCTGCAATTTAATTTTTTATTGCCTTCAGATACAAAGAAAGAAAGAAAACGGACATCTGAAAATATGTGGTGAAGAATTAAGATAAAAGTAAGTTTAATTGTGGAAGAGTTAATTTCAGTAGTGATAAAGAAAACCCAAAGGAAACCAAAGATATTTGAATTATTTCTATTGAAGGTTTTAGTCTTTCATGCAAAGAAATCCATGCTTCTGTTATGGAAAAAGAAGGACTGAGAGCCAGGAGACCTTTACTCATATCCTGCCTCTGACACATGTTGACTGCCTGATCTTGGGTAAGTCCCTTAATTTTTTAGTGCTCTGGGCAAAGAAAAGGCTGATCTGAACTGATAAACGGGGCTTGCAGTTCTTCCTTCTCATCCAAACAAAGCCAAACAGTACTTTAATATTTTCTGTAAGCCTCCACAGTTCCAGCTCAGCAGCCAATCAAAATGTTTCTCTTCCTTACATGATAAGGGATCTGGGAACAATAAGAATATTTGTGCCTATTCTGAATTGGAGAATGTTATCTTGCATTTCCAGAGCAGTTCCTCAGCCGCTTCCATATGGACTGGAATTAGGCAGAGCATACCATGCAGCCTCTGAAAATGGAGTTTCCAATGGTCACTTCTTATATTAATACATGGCTGACTAGTTGAGGTAATAGTAAACTCACAGTATGATTTTAGAAGGTTGTATGTGGTATCTTCATTTCAATTCAAGTATTACTCGATCTTCATTTTTCCGTTCCTTGGAATAGAAGGGAGGTGGAAAACATATTTATCTTTCTTCTGGGAAATAGAAAACAAAGAGAAAAATTGAAGAAAAATATGCATAAGAATATTACATCTGGGGCAGCTAGGTAGGACAATAGATAGAGCACCAGCCCTGAAGTCAGGAGAATCTGAGTTCAAATATGGCCTCAGACACTTAACACCTCCAAGCTGTGTGACCCTGGGCAAGTCACTTAATCCCAATTGCCTCAAAAAAAAAAAAAAAAAAAAAAAAAAAAAGAATATGCCTTCAAGAGAAAACCAGGCCATACTCTTATTGTCATAAGGTATTTTCTTGTATTTTCCCTACCTAATCTTAGTTAGGACCAATTGTAGCCAAAAAAAAAAAATGGGGAAGAAAAGCAATTATTTTCTATTTGCAGGAACTCTGAATGTCCTGTGATAGTTTCCTCTAGGAAGGGTGGTTAAAAACTGAAGAAGGATCCTCTACCCTTGGAAATAGACCTGTAATATCCTAGAATTGGGTATGCCCTTAAAGATTATCTAGCACAATCCCTTGATTGTAAGATGATGAAGCCAGGTTTCAGAGAAATTAAATAATTTTCCTAAGGATATTCAGCAGATGATTGGCAATGTCAAGAACTGAGAGTGACATAGTGACTCTTTAAGAAAATAGATGTATTTTTTGAGTGGATAAGTTTCATAATATGTTCTTGATACACAACAATGATATGCAGTGCAAAGAGCCAGAGCAAGAAATTGTCTCAGTTTTCTAATCTTCTTAGCATTTACAACTTGTGCTTGTTGCTTCCTTGCCCTTTTTGAATTCTTTACAATCACTACTTTGACTGGTTGTCTTGCACTTATGATATTTCTTTTGCCTAACCCTTTATTAATACTGAGTCTTCATGTTTTCTGACTGATTATCAGCTATCACTCCTGATATCCATATCCCATGATACCCATTACTCAGATATCCTCATACCCTGACCAGGCTTTCCACTTTCCCATCTCATTGTTATTTATTTACTATTCTAACTGCCTGCTTGACTCCTTTGAGAAAAAAAAAATGGAATATTTTTACTTTTCTTAGCCCAACCTCTTTAATAACTAGATATTCACATTCCAATTCTGATAATTAAATATTATCTGATATTTAGTAGACTAAACCAATTTTGTAAATCATATATACTTTGGGTCCTTTATAGAAGACTGATAATCTTTTAAGAGAATTTGAAGTCACTATTATTAATCTGTTTTTATGTCAGAAACCAACAGAAATTTAATGATGGCTGCAGAGGATAATTTCTTTAAGTAGTTTGAACTAAATCAAGTTTGAAATAAGTATTCTCATTTCTGACAATAAAAGGGTTAACTATTTGAAATAAATTTAGTATCTTTCCAGTTCCATGACAAATTTATATGCTACCAAACTTCTATAAATTCATTGATATGCCATCTTCCAAATATGAAATATAGTAAGCAGCGTATCGTGTAGAGTACTAGCCTCTGTGCAGCCTAATGTAATCCTCTCATATCTAAAGAGGATTCAATTGATCACAATCATAATGCTCAAACTGTCTGATTTCCATTTCAGTTATACACAGTATATTATAAAATGATATTTTTTCTCAAAAGGGATTTGATAATCACCAATAGTAACCACGTGCAAGATTTGTCAAAATTAAATTAATTTCCTTATCAGAATATAAAACACTCAAATTAAATAGAGCAATTACTTTAAATTAAATAAGGTAATAGTTTCAGAGACACAATTGTCTTGTGCAGAAATGCTTGAACTTTCTCAGTTCTCAGGATCCTTAGTGAAAGTGTTTTTTTGTTGTTTTTGTTTTGTTTTGTTTTGTTTTGTTTTTTTCACAATACCTACCTCTGTCTGGACCAAAAGTTTTATTTATTTAGTAGTTAGGATGTAAATACTTATTAAGTTGCTTGGATCTAATATCTTAATACACATTTGAAAAAATATACCTGAGCTAAAAAAATTAATATTCTTATTTCATTCATAAATAATCACAATGATAAATGGCATGTAGGAATCTGTCTTGTATCACACAATTTTTAAAATTTCTCATTCAAATTAGACAGAGCTACGCTCCTCCACATTGTTTTTTCCTATTTTTGCTTTGTTTGAATCACAGCACAGGTACAAAACTCAGCTTCACAAAGTTATCACTGGGCAAAAAAAAGAAATTAAGAGAAAGCATTGGCAGAATTGACAGTACAAATAAAGACAGACTCATTGCAATCATTTGAGATCAAATGCACAGAAACAATTATGGCAAGACCTAATGTTGAAATTGTGAGCTATGTTATGCTAGTGGGTCATATAACATCCAATTGAAATAAAAATCTCTGGGCTTCCCTTTTTAATTTAAACATTTCCAAATGGTCCCAGCAAGTTCATTATTACATAATTAAGTGCACAGTTTGAAAACCAGGGCCTAATGGAGAATATATTAATCTTGAAATTAAGATAAACTGAGTTTAAATCCAGTTTCAAATATTAAATAGCTATGTGACCTTAGTTAAGTTACTTTAACTCTTTGGTGCTCAGTTTTTCCATCTGAAAAGTGGAGATAATAATAGTATCTACCTGGCTTGGTTGTTGTACTATGTAAATGAGATTGTTTATGTAAAATACTTTCAGAAACTTAAAATACAATTTAAATTATGAGCTACTGTTATACATATTTTTTGCTGGGAATTTTTTTTTCAGCATTTAATAAAATCCCCAATCCATGTCTCTTCCAGAGCTAATTACTTTTGTCCTACCACATGTACGCTGAATGCATTGTTAACTTTCCTCTATCATGCGCCGGAAGAAAGGAAGAGATGTCTTCCACATAATGAAATTTAAAATATCATTAGGTAATTGATGTGTAACCATAGCTGAAGATGAACATAGCTTCATTGTATTTTTTTCTCTCTCCTGACATTGTAAGGATATCACAACATACCTTCTGGAACTGTCAAAGGGAAAAAGGATCAGATTTCCCTTACACCCTTGTAGTAGAGAAAGACTAATGAGTCATGATGTATAGTAAAAAACTTTGAGATTGCTTTAGAAGATATACTTTCAGATCTGTATTTCATGGAATTGAGTTATGATGTTGTAAAGAATATATTGTTTTAATTTCTTGCTGTTTATACATTTTTTTTTTTGCTAAATGAATAGTGGTGTGGTAGATTCAATACAATTCAATTGTCCTGCCTCCTTGTGTGCTAATTAAAATTTGAAGACTAGAGGAAGAGCCTAAATATTATCAAATAAGTATTCAGAACTTAGTAAAATATATAATGGGAAATGGTCAATGAGCTTAGTCTTCACATATATATGAAGAATGCCACTGATACAATTTTTATGTGAACTGCGCAGTTGACATAATCTGTACTTGGTTCCATTTTGCTTAACCCAAGATAAAGTGGCGCCATTGGAATTGTCTGCAGTTACATAGCAGGAATTAATTTGACTTCTTCCTACTTTGCATAGTGAGAGAAGAAGCAATGTTTAAGAGAAGGAGCCTCAATTTCTACCCATGCCAGGTCAACATACGGTTCTGGAACATAAGCTCTGGTTTTCTTCTTCACTCTTTATATTTTTTTTTCCATTTGAGGTGAAGAAAATTCAAGGAAACAATGTTGGGTTTTTTGAAACATCAGAAGAGCAAACCACTGAGAGGTTTTGACATGAAGATCTTTGAGTCTTTCAGCTTTGAGGTTTCTAAGGATCAAAGATCTGCCTTTGGGATCTAGCCCACATAGCTGAGACAGATTCATGCAGAAACTACATCATATTTAAATGTGAAATTTGTAAGAAATTTATTTTAACATGACTTCATCACTAGTAGCAGCTATATTTTTGACCAATAGAGAGGGGTAGGGAGATTCTCTCTGAAAAAAAAAATACTGATTATGTTGTAATATATGGATTTATGACATGTAAACATAAGCAATATCTAACCAGGAAGGAGATAAGGCTAGAAATAGTGTTCAGGAATATTGGAAGCATCAACAGGCTAAAGTATAATAAAAATGTGAAATGCTTCTAATTTAAATGACAGTTTTAAATGCCCCCCTAAATATATATATACACTTCTATAATGATCAGAAAATCTGAGAAAAAAATATTGAATAGATGTTTGCTTTTTATGAGAGTAGCAGACTTTTCACAATTTAGAAATTAAACCATTTCTAAAATTCTGGAATGAAACAATAATTTAGTGTGCTGAATGCAGGATTAAGCATTGATTTCTATGATATGTAAGAAAATAGAAGAACTATATGTTGCCATGAAACATGATTTCACTAACTACAGATGATTTTTATTCTAAATTTTTTTGTTCAGTTATTTCTAGTAATTTTTTAAAAGCTTCGCTATCCATATTACTTCCTAGAAGAAATATTTTCCAAGTATTCATTTGGTTGGGCCTGGAGCTGGCACCTCAGATCCAAACATAAAATGCTAGATGTCTGTTTCATTTATTGACTTATAAAACTTTGAAGAAGGAAGTTACTTCCCCTACAAATCCCTACTCATTCAACTACTTTAAACATGGAAGTGAACTTACAGCAATGAATTGAAAGCTTTTATAAGAGCTACTAAAACTGATTCAAAATCTACTTGTTCGAGATTTTTCTTTTTCCTTCAAATGATTTTTTTGGCCATCTATAGAAATAGAGTAAATGCAGGTGATTTTCAAAGGATAATTAACATAAAAAAGCAGTTTCATTGAGTTCTTTACATGTGTATAGCAGTGGAACATTTCAAAAGAAAAAGAACTCACCATATTTTGTGGGGAGGGGGAGGTAGGGGGAAACATGATGCCAGAGGGTAAGGATACCTGGAAAATAACTAAAGAACTGCAGAGAAGATCATAAACAGCAAATGATCATGAGCCTTCCTCCACTTACCCAGATTCTATATTAGAATGTTAGGAGCCTATTCAGATAGCAAATAAACATTGCCATCTTTATAGTTCCTGCCAGTTGGTGGGAAGCAAATGTGATTAAATAAGTAAGATGGGCACCATTCTTGCCAAGGAATTTGTGAGGCAGAGAGGAAGAGTATCCCCTACTAGTATGAACCTTGGGTGCAGCTAGAAAACAGTAAGCCCTGAAGATTGCATAAGAGAAGTTAAGATTTTGGTCTCTCATGAGGGCGAAGATTTCTCTGCTCTTTGATATTTTTAAAAAATTGCATTCCTAATTTCATTTTCTTTGTGGTAAAATCTGATAATCTATAGGTTAAAGAATCAATTTGAGATATCTTTTAAAGAAAGGGATCTAATTTATATTATAATGGAAATAAGATTCAAGCTAATTATGAAAAAAAGATAAATCAAAATCATACCTAGATTAAAAAATCTGAAATAAAATCCCCAGAAAAGCAAATATATGTATACTCTGAGCATTCTCACTTGTTGATAAGAAAACTACTCAAGACTATAAAATACAGTAGAAGTAATGTGGACTAGTTAAAGTTGGATTACCACCAACGCAATAATTTCTTTAGCTATGAAACCTTGAGCTGAAATTTAGCTCTAAAAGCACAAAGAGCACTCCTCTGTTCTGTTTCAAAGGAAAATCAATTATTTCATTGAAAAGACCTCAACTATAGCATTGTTGTTAAGTGCTTAAGGTCCCATCCTTACAAGGGAGCATTCTTTTTTCCCCCAAGAAATTTCACAAAGACTTTTAAGTAAAACATGGAGGGGTATATGATCCATGCAGATGACAGAAATACCATCACTAATGAAATCAAGGATACTTTCAGATACTCAAGAAGTTATATTGGGTACAGCTACCAGCAAAGCATGAATTGCTATGACCATTATTCCCTAATATCTAAGGTTTACTTAACAGCCCTAGCTATTTTAGGGATCAAAGCACTACCCATTCTTAGCTTTTCAGGACAAAAAGCTATTCTTCCTTCATCTACATTTAACTTTTATCTCCACTCATCTCTCAATGTTCCATCCTTTACATTAATGGGATACCTTTAGTGTATTTCTATGGGGAATAGGGACTTCAAATCATAAGATAGTTTTTGGTACCAGCTACAAGACTTACAAGCTAGAGAATGTTGGGTGATCTATTTCATGTACCTGAGCTTCCATTAAGTCAAATGTAAATGAAAATAATAAGGTCTTCCCAATCTATATCACAAGATTTTGTGGATAAAAGCACTTTCTAAACTATAAAGCTCTATACAAATATGTGTATTGCTACATTTCCTGTCTTTCCATAAGTCAGTTGAAAAATTATAGTTTTAGGAAAGTTCTTGAAATCTTTAAAGCACAAGTATGACCATAGCATGTAGTCTTTTAAAATATTAATAATTTGGGACATGCAGATGTTAAGATTAATAAGATGATCTTAAATTAGAAATTCCTAGAGGGCAGGAAAACACTCAAAATTACACATATAATCATTTCTCAAGTCCTGTGAATCCTTTTTCTCCAAGATTTCTCATTCCTTTTTTCTGTATGCTCTGCACTGTACCGGCACTCAATCTCTTCTATCAGCACACATAACACTCAATCTAGCCTAATAAATTCAGAGTACTCCATTTCACTTTTTATTATATTCACATGCCTTTTAAATTTGAGACACACTTTAAAAACACTGAGATAATGTTGAAAGATATCTCAATTTTTGGAGAATCTAAATGATATTGAAAGATAGCTAAACTGAATTTTTTTTTATTTTTCAAAGTATTATTTTGCATTATGTAGACAACTTGGCAGTATTTTTACAAACTCTACTGAAAATATCAACATAAATATCATAGTGACAAATATACTTTTTTTACACTATAGAAACCTTTCATTCTGAGAAATGAATTGAAGAAACTGAATGAAGATCAAAATCACAAGTGCACCAGAAAATGCATAACTAAAAAAAGAAAACACATTATATGTTTGCTTAGAATGTGTATCCATAAATACAGTTCTCAATAAATCATGTTTTCCCTCAAAGTTTTGAATAGTGGATTCTCTCCCTATATAAACCCACAGAAAGAAAACACTTAATTGTTTTTTTGAAAGAGGGAAGAAATACTTCCTCAACACTTCTCACTAGACTTTTCTGTTGCTATTATAAAGAGAGTCACACATTGTAGCAAACATGGCCATATAATGCTATGAGAATAAAAAAAAAAGTAGAAACATAGTTGATGAGCTACATATACGTGTATCATGCTACTAGTATACTTTTATCCCTTGTGGACATGATAAAACAACTTAATAGATGGCTCTGAAAGTTTCTTAAAATATTACATTAGCCAGTATCCAAAGGACCTATTTTGTGTGTGTTTAGCATTGTCTTTTAGAATCCTTAGTTTCCCTAAAGGTACAGATCATTTTCTAGAGAAGTTTTTCTTGATCCTCTAATTGTTAGTATTATCTTCCCTCTCAAGCTATCTGATATTTGCTTATATTTTCAGATATTACATGTGACAGCTCCATAAGGACATGTGCTAACTTTGATTTGTGTTTATGTATTATTTACATTCAAAAAGACTTTCAGTGTAAGTACCTAGAAATATCTTATACCCCAAACCAATTTATTACAGCCTAGGTTTAAATAAAGCAATACTGAATTCATTTTTTGTTGTCTTTTGGTTTTTATCCAGGTAACCAATGCAAAAAAAGGCCTATTAAAGATAACAAGGGAGTCTTGTATTTTTTATTTCATAAATAAAAAATGGACCTTGGATAAAAATCCCCCTAGCTATGGAATATGTAGCAGCATCATTAGTTCAGTAGACTTTAAGAATTCTGATTTTCTAAGATGTGATTTGGCAGTGAGAAGACTAAACTAAATTCATTTATGATTTATGGCACAATGTTCATTCCCCTATGACCATGATTTATAAATTTATTGAACTTAAATATTATATATTTCTACATCCTATATGGTACAGATGTTTTTTTTGTTTTGTTTTGTTTTTTA
The DNA here is from genome assembly GCA_023553655.1 of Myrmecobius fasciatus. Taxonomy (NCBI): domain Eukaryota; kingdom Metazoa; phylum Chordata; class Mammalia; order Dasyuromorphia; family Myrmecobiidae; genus Myrmecobius; species Myrmecobius fasciatus. The sequence continues at coordinate 25,238 of JAJPUD010006085.1, read as the reverse complement.
ATCCTAGAAAGCTACCTCTTCTTAAATGTCTGTCTTCACAAGATCACTATTTTGTGAGGCACTCTACAATTGGTCAATTAGAAGTTTTTTTCATTGATAGAAGCTAGGTTTCTAAGGTGAACTATGCTTCCTGTTCTTCAACAATTATGATTTTAAAAAAACAGACTTTCTCAGCTTCTAGAACAATGTATTTTATGTGCTTTGTAAGTTTATGACTCAAGATGCCACAAAATGTCTGGGTTGGCTTACCCAGTGGGCTAGTACTACAACAACTCAATTCCTTAAATCAGGACATGGTCAAGGAAAATTAGATTTTTTTTTTTTTTTGCTAAGGCAATTGGAGTTAAGTGACTTGCCCAGGGTCACAAAGCTGGGAAGTTTTAAGTGTCTGAGATCAGATTTGAACTCAGGTCTTCCTGACTTCAGAGCTGATGCTCTATGAAAATTAGAACATTTGTAATTTAGCTTTTACTATCCATCTCTAATAATGCATCACAGTAGGAGGTACTTCAGAATTCTCAAAGCCTATCTAATTTCTAAGCTCTCCAAGTGTTCCTACCAAGAAAAACTCAGAGTAGTTTGAAGAAAATCACCACTGCAAGATTAGACATATATATATATATATATTTGTGGCTAAGGCAATTGGGGTTAAGTGACTTGCCCAGGGTCACACAGCTCAAAAGAGTTAAATGTCTGAGACCAGATTTGAACTGACTTCAGGACCTGGTGCTCTATCCCCTGTGCCATCTAACTGCCCCCAAATAATTCATTTTCAAACAATGATTTGTAAATTTGTAAAAGAATCTTTCCCCCCTCCCCTGAGTGGGGGGCAGAGGAGCACTGCCATTTGTTTTAATAGATCATTAATAAAGAAAAATATAAAGATAACTTCAACCAAGAATAAAAGAATGTAAATGTTCACCTAGAAGTGATAGTTGAATTCAATTGAGGATTCACCATAAATAGAATTATTTTAACATGTGATGTTTATGAAAGCCAGATTTCTGAATTATCTCCATTATACATGGTTCTCCCAGGTATTTTGTAAAAACACAGACTTTGGTGGAAACCAGCTATAATTATATTAAATAGCCATTAAGATAGATATAATATTGCTTCAATAAAATGCATATAAGTAGCATTGTTAACATAATTAATGTAATGGAACTTGCTCTAATATATGCAAAAGGAAAAACAGACTACTTCAGTTATGTTTCCAATCTTGCTCAACAAGTATCCCAAGGTAAAATGTCAATGAAAAGAGAGTGGGGCACAGTGTCCTTGCTATAGAATTCTGCTCTTTCACTCAACCTTGACAATGTTTTAATTAGAAATTCAAAATCATTTTATTTAAGCTAAAAGTTAATGGTTTTCTTTTTCTCTCTCATCTTTCACATGACTGCTTTTCATATAGAAATTGCTTTTGCAGGATAGGAAAAAAACAATATTCACAATTTTCCATGAGGAAACGCTTATCAGTGAGGATATAATATTTTCCCCCAGGGATTTTTTTTCAGGAAAGACAAATCTTTGGAAAGCAATTGGGTACTTAAACCAGAGGATCAAAATATCTGCACAGCTCAGGACATCTTAGCTAAATTTCTCCAAATAGCAACAACCCAGTTTTAAAACCTGGGGCACTTTGCGTGCAACTATTTAGGAATGAGTCTGATATAGAGAAAGTCCTGAGTGAAGGACAAAGTTCATGCAAGTGCTTTTGAAAAAAAATAGCTATTTTACAACTCCAGGATATTTCCTCACATCTAATATGAAATGAAAAGAAAATGTCAAATGGTAAAGGAGATTTGGGGAAAATTGGAATTCTACCATACTGTGCATGGAATTGTGAACTGGTTCAACATCCTGGAGAACAATTTGGGACAATGTCCAAATGCTATAAAACTGTTTAACTTAGCAGTATCATTATCAGGTCTGTATCCCAGAAAGATCAAAGAAAATAGAAAAAGGTCAATTATAACAAAAATAGTTGTATCATTTCTTTTTATGGTAGCAAATATCTGGAAGCTGAGATGAACTGAGGAATGTCTGAACAACTGGTAGTATATGAATGTGATAAAATACTATGGTTCTATAAAAAAAAACAACAAGCAAGAAGATTTCAAAAAAAAAACTTGGGAAGACAGTATGAATTGATGCAAAGTGAAATGAGCAGAATCAGGAGAACACTGTGCATAACAACAACAAAATTGTAGAAATTTGTTCTTTAAAAACAATATAAGCAGGGTGATTGCAGAGAGGCCTGGAGAGACTTACATGAACTGATGCTAAGTGAAATGAAAAGAACCAGATTATTATACATAACAACAGCAAGATTATATGATAATCAATTCTAACAGACATGGCTCTTTTCAACAGTAAGATGATTTAGGCCAGTTCCATTGGTCTTGTGATGGAAAGAGCCACCTGCACCCAGAAAGAGGACACTGCAAACTGTCTGTGGACCACAAGATAGTATTTTCACTGTTTTTGTTGTTGTTTGTTTTATTTTATTTCTATTTTTTTTTCCTTTTTCATCTGATTTCTCTTGTGCTTCATGATATTTGTGAAAATACGTATAGAAGAATTGTACATATTTAACATATATTTAATCATTTGTCATGGGGGAAGGGGTGAGGGCAAGGGAGGTTAAAATAAAACAAAAGGTTTTGTAAGGGTAAATGTTGAAAATTACCCAAGTGTATATTTTGAAATTAAAAGTTTTAATTAAAAGAGAAATTAAAAAAAAAAGAAAATAGTGAAAGATTTAGCTATTCTGATGAAGACAATGAGCCAACTTAATTACAAATGACATTACAAATGACATGCTGGAAACTACTATTTGCCTCCACAGAGAAAGAGAAATGAACTCTGAGTGTAGGGTTTACATTCCTTACTTTTTCCTGGTGTGTGTTTGTATGTGTGTTTTCTTTAGAAACATGTCTAATATGTCATTTACATGACTTCATATGTATAATCAGTTCTATATCCCTTGCCTTCTCAAAGGGTGGTGAAGAAATGGGAACAAGGCAGAAAATTTTTAACTCACCTTTTTTGAAATGTTAAACATTTTTCATGGAAGTGAGAAAAAATCTAATGAAATCAAAGCAAATTGTAAAAAGAATGTCACTGAAATCATTGAAGAATGATTCCAGATTCAAGGGAAGAATGAGAGATTATCAAAAGTACATGTATATACGTGAAACCATTTACTTAATATATCTTGATTTACAGCTTGTCTTCTTGGAGACTTTGAGGAATTTCTTTTTGGATGTAAGCTGGATTTTTCTTTTTACTTTAGTGAAATCTTACCTCATTATGCTTTCTGTGTATTTTTCTGCATAGGACTCCAATTCCTATTTGCTGTTACGTTGAATAGATAATTTAACCAACATTTATTTTTGTATAAAACTTTAGTTTGAAGGAGTCAAACTTGTGATTGTAAGTGAAGGAATATTGACTTAAGGCACTTTTTGTTCTGAACTCTGCACAGGGTAGTGGGTGAGAGGGAAAAGAAAGGAGAGGGAGAAGGAGAGGTAATGAAAGAAAGAGGGGAAAAGGAAGACAGAAACAGAGAGAGAATGTCCTTACAGCAGCAGTAACTAGGATTAGAGATATAAAACTTATCCAGTATTCCTCTCAGAAACTAGGGAAAAAAAAGTGCCCAGCACCCAGACTCAGGGTCCTTCTTCTGCTTTCCTAAAGTCTCAGTTTGCCTTGGAAAGAGCTAATCAAGATTTCATAAATATCTATCAATATCTTTCTAAAACCACATTTTAATGACACAGGTGGAAATGTTTTATATAAGCAACAGAATGTATTAAAATAGCATTCTTGAACATGAAGTTAATTTAGATTTTGTGTGTGAAAATTCCTTGATCAAGTATAATTTTATCATGAGTGATTTGGACACTTTAGCTAAATTGATGCATTAGATTATTTTCTTTCTTTATTAAGCTCTTAGCTTACTAGCTGGTCAGACTAAAACAATGGCTAAAATTTAAAGTGCAGTTTTTGTATGTTTCTTATTTTTAAGGGAATTTTAAAGTTATTGAGGCAGAGAATGAATCATGGATGTTTCCTTGCTATTGAGTTTAATAAATTGTGGTCAGAATATTTCATTTCAGAAACTCTTAGTATTTTTTCAACCTTACTAAAAGGTCACAGCATTTCATAACTGAGGGAAATAAGAAAATTTTGAAAATGAAGTGAGAAGGAAATGACATAAATTAGGAACAAAGTCAGAGGGTAATGATTTTCTAATTCTTGTAGCAAATCCAGTTTAAGAGAAAGAGCAGAAATGTTCAAATTCAGCTTTTCTCTTTGTGTAACAGATGTGTGTATATGAACCCTAAATAATTTGTATTAATGTAGAAAAATAAGTAGAGATGAAAGAATTTATCTTCAAAGGAAATTACAAGGGTAGATTTGAAATGCTGGTATATATTTGATCATACAATATGCAGAAGTTTCATTGTGTTCACCAGAAACAATGAATCATTGGACTGGATTGTTTCATTTCCTTTGTAAGGATAATGGTTTTCAGGGTTCAGTGAAATCCTCATTTCTTGGAGAAAGAAATAACCTATCAAGCAAAATTTAATGATTAGTGAGCATGCTGAATGTATGTCCTGATACATCATTATATGGTAAGGAAGCTAGATTCAAGTAAATACATACCAGTACGAAAACTAAGCTGATAGCTGCTATCTGACATTTGTATGGTGCTATGAGTTTTGCAAAGTGCATTATGTGTATGATCTCTTTTGATAGGTTCAGGTTTCTTTATTGACAAAGTGTTAAGGTTTCATTCAAATAAGAAATCTTGTGAGAGTAGAGATTTTTCACTTCCTGAAATGTATTGTCCTGAGTCCAAACTTTTATGAATTATAAAAATGTTCATGAAATTATGGAAATATGTCATATTATTGATGAAATCACTCATTATAAGAATCATAGTTTGTTTTAATCAATATACTTCTTGACATACTGAAAGGATATGTCAGGAAAAAAACATGGTTAAATATTTATGTTCCTCAAATATAGATCATATTGACTGCTGGCTCTCTTCTTTCTTAACAATGTTGTCTCACATCTAACACTTTTACTAAATGGAGAAATCATAAGTAGACAAGATGTGGAAAAAGGAAAAATTAATCAGCTGGTGTTCTACTTCTGAATTATAAAAATTACCTCACCTACAATATAGACTTTAGGAATAAAAAACTTTCATATAAAAAACCTAGATAAATATTACAGAAATCTTACTTTTCTTAATTATTAATAAAAGACAACTTGTAAACCTCAAAGCAATATATGCATGCACAGTATTCTAATAATCATAATTACTACTCTTTTCAAAAAGAAATTTTGTAACACAATATGGTAGGTTTCATTATAAACAATACATAAAATATTCTAAGTAGTCATTCATTATTGAGACAGTGGATTAGTACTCTAGTGTTGATAGGACACATAGGAATGTTTCAATGCAAACTTTCTTAATTGCAATATCACTCACTTCCAATTATAAAATTTACATTGAACTAGCTCTTTATTTAAAAAATTAAGCTCAGTCAGAAGACTTTAAGATTGATGGAATATGAAAGATTCAGTCATTATGACTGTAAAAGGGAGACAACTAGTTAACCTACTTATTCATACTTATATACAATTTCAGGTCTGACTGTTATGAATTCATCAACATCCTGTTTTGTTTTGTTTTGTTTTTCACTTTCAAACAATTTTTCAGCACTCATTAATGTGAAAATGTTACCTAAATATGAGAGCAATAAACATAGAGACAAGTGTGTTCTATTCTCTTCCCTTGGTGACTGACTCTAACCTTGAACACTTTGCAGAACATTTCTGAGTCTGTTTCACTTCTTGAATAAATTATCATAAAGTTCTTATCCAAGATACTTGTCTCAATTCTATTTTTTGTAGATGAGGAACAAAAATACAATGCATTAATGTTCATCCAAGATCCTGTATAATAAAACTATTTCCATGTACTAGAAAAAGATAATAAAGGGATGTTTATCTGATCTTCAGAACAAATGCACTGCTTGGTCTCAGTCCATATAGCAGGAAGTCAAATACAGAAAAAAAAAAAAAAAAACATACCAAAAGTTATGTTCAGAAGAGAACTGACTGGAATCTTCTTTAATGGCCAGTTCTGAAATCAGTTACTATTTTCCTTTCCAATAAATCTCAGCTTTTAGGGAAATATTAAAAAAATCACAATGTAAAAAATGTAGTTTGGGAAAGGCAGGATTGGGAGTAAAGATGAGCACTTGAACTATTTGCTTGTGTCTTTTTCACTTATAAGTGCCTTTACTCTATTGATTTTTTCCAATTATATCTATATATATGTACATATACATATATACACACATATGTATGTGTATGTGTGTTTATGTTTGTGCATACATATATGTATCCATTCATATATATACATATATATATATATATTAATAGATAAACAAATTATATATAGATAAATGGCAAATAGAAACACACACACACACACACACACACACACACACATATATATATATATATATATATATATATATATACCTATCATAGATAAACAAATATGGATGGAATGATATATATCTTCTGAGGAGATAGATAAATTGGAAGAACAGAGACAGATATGGGTGGATGGATAGATGAATATATAGATAATTAGATGATAAACAGATAAGAGATGGATAGGATAGATAGATCCATAGATTATAGATAAAGAAGATAGATAGATAGATAGATAGATAGATAGATAGATAGATAGATAGA
>JAJPUD010006085.1:0-18430 GCA_023553655.1 Myrmecobius fasciatus | reverse complement strand
AGATAGATAGATAGATAGATAGATAGATAGATAGATAGATAGATAGATAGATAGATAGATGGAAGAATGGATGGATAGATAGAAGAGATAGATGGATAGAAGAAGAGAGAAGGGGGAGAGAGGGAGGGAGAGAGAGAAACAGATTGTGTGGACATAATCATGTTCATGTTGTCTCCTCATGGATAAGAATTCATTGAAGGTAGAAGCACTTTTATGCCTTTTGTGTAGCCCTAGAATTTTGCACAGGGCCCAATGTCTAGCAAGAAAGTTTTTAAGAATTGTTTATTGTCTGGCTAACTGGATAATTTCTCTCCTGATCATCTCACTGTTGGCTAATACTGTTGACATCAGCAGCAACAAATTAGATAAAGTGGCTACTAGTGAGAAAATAATATATAACTGAAAAACCTGTCACATAAGATATCCAGGGTAAGTCATTATAATGAAATCATGTGTCTTAAGTTCTGTTCCATCTGAAAATTTTATCATAGCACAGGATTTGGTTGTTTAGAATGATACTTGCTGGGTTCTTCAGCTAGTTTACATGAAGATCATGAATGAAAGCTGACTCTTAGCATCCTAGGTTTCCTCTGAAACTAAAGTCAAATGTTGTCTTTGATATGAACCCTTCTTGATGCTCTTTACTTTTACTGTCTTACCCTCAAAAAATCATAAATATATATATATATATATACATAGAGAGAGAGATATATATATACACATACATAAATATAGATATAGATATGTTACACATATCTATATAGGTAAATGTTTTCCATTCCAACAGAATGAGCTTCATGAAGGCTTCATTTTGTTGTACTCCCAAATTTTAGGAAATTATATACCTTAAAAATATTTTCTTAATCCATGTCTCTTTTCTTTCCTAATGGTGATTATTTAAATATTTAAAATATTCTTTACATTTCATTCATTTGATGACAGTTGAGGAGAAATAATGTAGTAGAGTAGAAATACTGCATCTTACCATTCATTGGCTAATAAAATTTCTTAAACTTTATGTGCCTAAGGCAAATTCTATTGCAGATCTCTGAAATCATAGACAAGTGTCACCTATGCTGAAGAGCTTTTTTCAATGATATGCTAGCCCCTTGACTTTTTAAGGATCATCTGTATGTACATAATGTGCATGTTTTCAAAATGAACCTTAGAATTTGAAATCTCCAAAAAGAATTTTGCTAGTATGCTCAATAGAGTAATCTGACGTTGTAGAAACTGACATTACCCAGATAGCTTTATGGAAAATGTTTAACTCTAATTTTGATTCGATATATATTTTCAATTCACTTACTTTACATTTTTAGCTATAAGTCTGTGCTTTCTCCATAAATATAGTGCTTTTTTTAAAAAATGAAAAACTTTTTATACATAAATATTTTCTCTTCACATAATTTAATAAAAACTATACATATTTTCAATTTGATTTCATAATTATCTAAACAATCCTTGATTGATATTCTAATGAAAGTTCATTGTTCTTGACTATTCAGTCACATGAGTCTATTCTATACACGGTTTCAACAATTATAAAAATAGAAATCTTGGAGTGAGTTTGAGCAGATATAAGAAACAGTATCCATTTTTGTAGCACAAAAAGCCAGGAGGCAGTAGACCTCACTAAAAAGGGATTAAAATTTTTAACTTTTGAGTTTATTCAAAAATGCTTTTTTCTAAAATCTTATCATGCTTTTATCAGGCATGCCAATGAGGTTTCTTTAAATAGAATGGTGTGGTTTGGCAATGATCATCCCCAGCTTCCAAATCTTAGTGTAAAATTGATGAAAATCAATATTGTGTCACCAGTCAAATAAAAGAAAGTGTCTTTTTTCTTTCACTGAGTGGTGGCAAGGAATAAGTTGCAGGTCTTTCAGCATATCTTTCTTCATCCTACTGAATTATTAAAAGTTATCTGAATTTTTCCTCAAATTCAAAAGAATGGATTGTGTCTTGCCAAGATTATGAACTTTCCTGGAAGAAAAAATAAGAAAGTTTTTTGTCACTTTATTTTATTTTTATCACAAAATATAAAGCAGAGCACCTACAGTATACAAGCTTTTTATCATGATTTTTTGAGACAATCTTTTATTGCTTTACATTTGGAAAAGAAAGAGAGACAGAGAGACAGAGACAGAGAGAAAGAGAGAGAGAGAGAGAGAGAGAGAGAGAGAGAGAGAGAGAGAGAGAAAATGTCAACATAAGTGAGAATTCTGCTCACTTTATTTTATCATTTTGCCTGCCATTCAAATCTCATAATCTTTCAACATATCTTTCTAGCCCTATTCACAAGTCACCTTCATACACTCAATGTTCTAGCCAATCTGAGTAAGTGCTTGTTCTTTAATCTTCTAGTTTCAGTGTCTAAAACATTAGTCACACACTTAGGACATTTTTATAATTATTATTTGAATTGGCTAAAATTTACATTTGAGCTAATATATCAATAGCTTCTGAACTTGTCTAAGAAGACAAGTATAAATAACAGTATTTTCAAGGCATATCATTTCATTCTTCAAAAACCCTAAAAATGTCCCCACTGCTTAGTGAATATCAAAGCACATTCAAGACTCCTGATAATCTGACTCCAACTTACTCAAACTATCTCAAACTTATCATATTTGTCATGCATACTATATTACTACACAACTTCCTCTAAACCATTCTCTACTTTCCTGCCTCAGTGTCTTTATTTGCCATTCTCTAAACCTATATTGGCCTTCCTAGATCTTGTTTATCCATGTTTCACCAGGTGAAATTATATTTGTCTTTCTATGACCAGTTAAAATGTACTTCAAAAAAAATATTTTTTAAAGAAAAAAATATATTTCCCCTGCATGAAACTATCTTTGATTCCTCCATCAAGAAGTGATTTCATTAATTCCAATGAATTCTCATTTTGCATTGTTTCTCCTTAGCCATTATCATGTATTCTACTTTGTTTTACTTATTAATTTATTCTTTTAAGAAACATTCATCTAGATCTGATGTTTCTTGTGCAGTAAGATAACTGTATAGATATGTATACATCTATTGTATTTGTCATATAGTTTATCCTATTTAGCATGTATTAGATTACCTGTCATCTAGGGTTGGGGGTTGGGGGGAAGGAGGGGAAAAGCTTGAGAAAAAAAAAGTTTTTGCAAAGGTCAATGTTGAAAAATCACTCGTATGTTTTGTAAATAAAAAGCTTTATATATTTAAAAAAAAGAAACATTCATTAATCATCAAGTATGGGCAATGTACTATGGTAGGTCCTGGGACATGACTCTTACTGATGCAAAATTTCAGATTTTGGTTGTGATTCAAATTATAGGCTCACAGATTTAATTTAAAGCTTGGAAGGATCATAAATTTAAATCTGGAAGGGGCTTTAAAGTCCATAGAGTCCATACACTCTTTTTTATAAATGAAGAAATTGTGACACAAAATTGCCCAACATTGCAAACCTGGTAGGTAGGTGAAGATGAATTTAATTTCCAATCATCTTGACTCCATATCCAGTTATTTATTCATTACATCAAATAAGCATAAAAAATTAAAATGTGAATGCATAAAAACATTATAAATTGCTATAATGTCAGTTGAAAAAGACATTTCCTTGAGACAATCTATTCACTTCCAAGGCAAAACATAAACATAATAGAAGAGGTGTGAAGATGTTCTTGTGATGGGTCAGAGACATCACCATTCCCTAACCCCATCTTTCCAAACATCATTATGTTTTTATTGACTTCTCATTACATGAAGCATAAGCAAATTGGTCTGCTTTGATAACTACAGTACATACTATTTTAGCTTCTATGTTGTTATCAATTAAGCAGATGAAAGAACGCAATCAGTTTTTAAGTGCTTCTTCACTGATTAGGCCACTATGTTCCAAGTACTCTTTCATTGGGGACATTGATGTTGTCTTAGATTACTTGGTCAAATTCATAATGAATTATGCTCCTCCAGGCTGTGGTTAATTAAATTGGCTACCCTTTTGTCTTCAGCATGGGCAGCTAGGGCATTACACTGTCTACAATTGATGAGTCCTAGTTAAGAGAAATCCCCCTGGGATGTGAATTCCTGCTGTCAGACAGGAATATGATTCAGATCACAAAGTTTTCAAATCTATTAAATAGGTCACAATCTCTAAGGGAAGAATATAAAACAATTTAGGGTCTTTTAAAATGTATAACTGAGCATAATTAGTTCTTATATCAAATAAACCTTTAAAAATGCTGAGTTCCATAATATAGTTTTGAGGAAACACTTGGGAAAGCCTTTGAATTTAATGTGCAAATATTCAACCCAGAACAGTGGTGTAAATAGCTATATATATGGTCTGTGATATAAGGTCTTTAAGGAACTTTGGCATTTTAAAGAAAATAATATATTCCAAAATGATACTTTGGATTTCAATAAGAACTAATATAACATACACAGAAATATATGCTTATATGCAGACATACATCTTGTATATGTATGTAGGGAATATAGTTGTTATTTTATTGATATAATAAATTTCAGAATAAAGAAACTCTCTCAATCAATACATGGTGGCCCCTTCTCTAAAATTTAGTCTTAGACTATTTCCTAAAATAAGAAACCTTTATTTGAGTTGCTGAAAACTCTCTTCCTAGCCCCATCTGGTTTTGTTTTACTGCATACTCATTCTGTTTTTTCTCTCTGACTCTGTCTCTCATTCCCTTTCTCTTTCTCTGACTCTGACTCTCTTCATCTCTATCCATCTCTGCTCTATCCCTGTGTCTCTATTTCTTTTTCTCTGTGTGTGTCTGTCTCTGTGTCTTCTGATTGTGTGTCTGTCTCTCTCTTCCTCTCCTGTCTCTGTCTCTCATTCTCTTTCTCTGGTTCTTTTTCCATTTCTGTTTCTCTGTCTCTCTGTCTGTCTCTCTGTCTCTCTCTCTGTCTCTGTCTCTCTCTTTGTCTCTCTCTCTGTCTCCCTCTCATTTTTATCTTAATGTATATTATTCCCAGAGAACCTACCTGTTTAATCTCTCCAGAGCTCCAGAGCTGCAGAGCTTCACTCCCTTATCACTTTTGCTTATTTCAAATTAGACAGATTATGGCCAAAACTAAACTCATTCTATTTCCCACAAACCCTCATCCTGTTCTGAACTTCCCTATTCTCATAAGCCCTATTATCCTTTAATTCTCAATTTATTCTCCACACATTCTGACCAGGGTTGGAGTTGTCTCCCCATTAGACTTACTCCTCCATTTCTATTTTCTACTTTCCCTTATTAATCCATTTTCCATCTACTATCAAACTGCTATCCCAAAAGTACAGGTGTGACTATGTCCCTCATCTTCTTGATAAATTAAAATGGCTTCCTATTATTTTTTAGAATAAGAAACAAATTATTTTGTTTGGCCAAAAGTCTTTCACAACCTGTCTCCCATCTAATTTTAAAGGTGTACTGATGTTATTCTCATTCATATACTCTATTTTTAGTCAAATCTATTCTTGTTCACAGATAATGTTTGATTTCCCCCTTTTATGCTCACTGAGGGAGCATAATACTTCCTCTCCTCCCCTAAAAGATAGGGCATTAGTCCCCTCAATTGATATTATATAACTCAACCAAACTGTCTTTAGTTTCATTTGTATATATTTATTTGACTTGAAGTTGTTTCCCCAAACTCCTGAAAATGAGGGAGATTTTGCTTTGTCTTCATATTCCCAGTGGCCAACACTGTGTACTAGTCCATAGAGTTTTCAGGCTCAGATGAGATAACATGTACTGTGTTTTGAAAAATTTAAAGCATTATATAAATGTCATTTATTTTTATAGAAAAGATGCTTATTTCTTTTAAGATAAACTGTTTCTGAACTGCAATCAATACCCTTAAAATAAGGAAACCAAATGGTGATTGTTTTTTTCATAAGTAATTATGTTGCTATTTTCATCTGTATGAAGAAATTATGAAGCAGAGTTCTAATGTTTATGGGTCCTCCATGATGAATTGAAATTATCAAGTGAAGCCCAAGAGTTTACCTATTTATCTCATAAATATGCAGCATCCTATCTAGCATGATTATTAGCTATGTTTGAACCTATATTATAAAAAAGTTCTTTATAGCAAAGCTTCAGAAAATCCAGGTTTGATATTCTTCCCTGAAATGATTTTGAACAAGGAAAGGAAAGGAGATAAGGAGGTAGGAGTATGTACTTTAGGATTACAAATGCCTTCTAATATTTACATGCACAAAAGCCTAGGAAATAAAAACTATTAAAATATTAAATAAGAGCACTAAATTCCTATCATCATTTAATGGAATACTGAAATTTGGATAGTTAAGAAGGTGAAGAGAGAAGAGAGAATTTTTTTTCCCCCTGAGGATGCAGAGGAAGCTGTGACAGTAGCTACATAAGAATAAATAACCATATTAGACAAAAATAGCTCAGAAGCAAAACTTACAAAGAATGATCTCTTAGAAAATGGATCTGGACAAAAATTTGTCCTGGTGAAAAATCAAGGAGGAAACTTTGGTTTGTAAATAGCATCTGCTTGGCAGGACAAGTACTATGTTCTAAAGTAAAAAAGATGGAATATGTCACAATGAATATTAGGGAATGGAAGGGAAGATATGATTTCAAGAAGTAATAAGTGATTGAATAAATGAAGGATTTATTAGTGAAGTGTTTATTATGTGCCTCAACCACTGTTTCATGGGCTAGAGAAGCAAATAGATAAACAAGGCAGTTTTTACTTTCCAGGAATACTCACTCCCTTTGGAGGGAACTACACAAATTGGAGAGCTCATATGCAGGGTAGAGTAAAGATCTTGCTGTCCTAATGACTTAATTATGGGGCAAGGAGAAAAGCTTACATTGGTTAGAGTTTCTTAGTTTATCAGATGGCATGGTGCTATGTCAAATGGTAAGACATGGCAATAATCCACTTTGCAAAAAGAATATGGTGGTGGCTCCTTTGATCACTTTTCAAGCTATGTGACCAACCACATCCTCTCTGCAAGAAAGGGGACCTAGGTGACCCAGTCTATCTATACTGGTAATAGGAGTGTCTATTGATTGAAGATCTAGTGATATTCTGAATTCTGTCTTGCTCGGTTAGAAAATTAAGATGTCAATATTCAGTTAGGAAAGGGGAAGAAGACAAAGAAAAGTGCCAGGAAGTTGGGGAATAGTGCAAGCTATTTGATTCCTCCATATTGGTAGGTTGTGGTAATGGGATAGAAAAGATGGGTGAAAGTTGTCAGTAAATGCAGATTAAGATGAAAAGACACTGATAATAATATTGCTACATGATATAAAACAATGGCTAATAAAACTAATAGTTGATTACTGAGCTTTTCCTGGTCTCTATCCAGCATGTATTTAGAACACGTATAAAGAAAGTTAAAGGAAATATTATTCAATAATATAAATAAGAAAGACTGTTAATTGCAGGTACATAAAAATATTATAAATTCAGCACCTTTCATCCATCTGTTTCTGTTTCTCATAGAACATCTTGAGAAATAAGCTATTTGCACCTTTCTTCTAGGCAGCCAGAGATACAGTTAAATGAGAGATCAGGTTAAATTCAACTGAGAGAACATATGTAAAGCACTTTGCAAACCTTAAAATGCTATATATAATGTTAGATATTACCTGGCTGAATGCCTGAAGATTGGCTTCAAGCCCTAAGCTACTGGCAGCAGTTCTCAGAGTGCCTGAAAGACATGTCACCAGGGGTAACCACAGCCTATCCACACTCATCTCCTTCCAAAAAGTCTGAGTTATGATCACTGAAAGTCCTTTTACCACTTTAAAAATTTTGAGTCACCAGAATATTGAAAAGTGAAAGCAATTTGCTTCATTCTGCAAGACTTCAGTTCATGAGCACAATACAAAGAACACTACTATTTTAACACACTGCCTCATATTTAAACCAACAAGCATTTATCAAGTGCCAGTTATGGAACAGGTACTATGCTAGTGTTTAGTTATATGAAGTCAAAAATGAATTGGCCCATGTCCTCAAAATAAAATCTTATTTATAATCCACCAAACAAAATGACCATCATATTAGTTGAAAGTTCAAGGATCAAGATGCCTTAAATGATATACTGGTTGTCAAAATGTTTTATACGTTATAAATGTAAAAGCTATCAATCCCAATACAAATGGAAAATATGACTATGCTCAGCATGATGGAAAGAATTTTAATATGCCTAAAACAAAAGTACAATAGTGATGCTCAATTTTTCAAATATATTCAGCCATTCTATCTTACTTATCAGAGAAAATTCAAATTCCTCAACCTATATTTTAACCCCCCCAATCTAGCTTTCTTTACAGACTTATTTAATATTCCCTCCCTGCATTCAGCTTCTGACAAACAAGGCTATTTGTCATTTCTTAAACTGAGCCTTCTATTTGCTACCTTTGTTTCTTTACATAAGCAACCCTTTGTTTATAATGCAATTCCCCTTTATTTCCTCTTCATTCAAGTCAGCTTAGGCTCCACTTTTTTTATAGAAAATGAATTTAAATTCAAGTGGCTGAAACTAGCAAATATCATTTTTATTACTAAATCATCTTAACCTTTTTGTCCAAAGGCCCAACTATGCAAATTTTATCTCAGATGACCTGTCTAAGTAGGGGATTTGTAAACCTGTGAACATCTCCATAAAAATGAATTAGTGGCTTCTTTTTGTTTAATCAATTCAATTAAAGAAATATTTATTGTTATATCAGTTACATAGGATTTCATTAGCTGTTGGATATACAAAGATAAAAACAACACAACCAAGACAATATTTGTTGTCCAAAACTTTACTTTCTTTTGTTTGAGGGAAAGAGATTCAGCATGAATATAGATAAGTAAATTGTAGAGTACCAGGTAAGAAAGACTGTCTATCTGTCTATCTATCTAGCAAGCTCTCTAATTAACAATATGAATAAACTTCACAAAGAAACTTGTTGGTTCCCATGACCTTTTGTTTTCAATTTAAGAGAAAGGCACATCAACTAATCCAGTCTGTGAGGCAATAAAATCCCAAGGAGAGTTTCAACACCTTCTAAGAGGAAAAATAGCCTAAACAATGTGAAATTGGGGCCTTGGGAAAAACTAGCCCAATCTACACGTCAAACAACAGAAAATACTTCCATCACAAAGGCTAGTAATTTGACAAGACAGAGAAGGGAGGTGGGGGCAATGGGAGATTTATCTCAGTTCTTCCTTATTCTGAAGGGCCTATCTAATGCAGAGATTGGGTGAAATAAGACAACCACCATGATGCTCTAGATAATGATATTTTTGTGGATAGTGCTTAATGGACTGGGGATTCTCTTGCAAAAATGAAGATAGATTGACTTTCCTTCAAGACAATATTTAGCCAGTTCCTTCCTTTAGAGTTCAGTTGTTAAAACTCTGTGCTATCTAGATGATGTCTCTCTGAATCTGAATTTTGGATTGTAGTTTTACAATACTTCATTTTTATTTCTAACAACTGTTAGGAATTGTCAGTAAATTCATTATGCACATGCATAAATAGAAAATTACCTTCACAAATCACGAAAACAACCAACCACTTTAATTTTGTAATTAGGGATTGGTAAAGATCTCAAATTCAGTTCATCTTGCATAAGAAGAAAAATTGTAGATAATTATGTGAGCCTTGTCTAAATTCTCTAAATCACCTGTGATTATCAACTGCATTTTTATCTTGAATTTATATACATCTCTTGTTGATTTTGCATATTCCATCTATTAATTGTGAACAGGATGCTTTTTAGAGGTACTTGAATGGAACAAGTAATAAAAAACCCAGCACTGAAAAATCTCTAAATGAAGGCATTTCATTCTTCAACCCATAGCATTTTGAATGTTTTCTTAGCTTGTCATTTGTTTTCTCTGCCTCAAATCTGGGCTTATTCCAAATTACCTTCCACATATCTGCCCAAATGACTTTCTTAAATCACATTCTGACAATGTCACCTAAGGACTCAGTCTTTAATAGCAAATATGGGGTACTTGGGCATTTAAAGCTCTTCATAAACACTATAATCTCTCCTAATATTATGTCTTCTCCCACATTACTTTCCTCCACAAACTCTATAGGTAAGTCAAACTATATAAGCAACCAAATATTTGCAGCAGGCTCCATCCCTGTTTATGGCTTTATACTGGATATCCCATAGACTGTCTTCCTCTATTTTCAGCTGCTTTCCTTCAAAAATCACCTTAAATACCTGCTTCTACAGGAGGCTTTTTCTGGTTTCTAAAGCATTTGGTACCATCTCTTTCAAGGTAATCTTGATTCTGGTATTACACATACACACACACACATACATGTATATGTGTGTATATGTGTCTCTCTATATGTGTGTATGTATACATAAATTACATATATATATAAAGCAGGAATACATAGATCATTACTAAGTTTATAACACATACATATATGTAAGTAATATAAAATTATATATATATATATATATATAATAAATTAATTTTTATTATAGAGATGTTCCATATAAATATATATGGAACACATTTATTATACAAATACAACATTTATGGGATTTAAATTAAAATGTTATATAGGCATATATATGTATATATGCATATATGTAGATATAATATAATAAAAATATATGAAGATATTGAGAGAATTGAAGGGATTAGGACAGCAAGTGGTTAATTGTGGGTATTGAGTGAACTATAATGATTCCAATATGAGTTTCAATTTTGGACCTAGTTGAGTTCACCTTCTGTTCAATTATGGAACTAGTCCAACTTCTATCTTGTGAGAAAATTTTATACATTGTGAGAATCTGAAGAACAAGTTATTGTATTATTTGAACCCAACCCAGCATTGCTGGAAAGTTAAACCACTTCTATTTGCTTCTGAGAGACAGAACTAAAAGCACAGGTTAGACTACCCAGTCAGATTTAAAGATTATTGCTAGAAGAAGTTTTCCCATAATGATCACTGTTATTGTTTCCTTATCCCTTTGATTGTTCACAGATATCTGGGGGGAGTGGGGCATCTCTTTTTCTGGTTTCAAGGAATTATACCTGTTTTCTCTCTTCCTCCCAACCTAGAAAGTCCCTAATCTTTTATCCAGTTATAAATCAGATTACCTAATGTTGTATTGTTTCTTTAATAATTAGCTTTATTTGATTAATGGTTTTTAACATAAAACAGTTACCTCCCCCTGAACTTGGGGGCCAGTCTAATCTGAGGAGGTATGGTCCCAGTTTATTGCATAATTGTCAAGCATTGCTTCATAAATCAAAATACTTGGAAGATTGAGCCTTTCTTTCCTCAGTTATTTAATCTTTCACCCACCACCATAAAACATACATAATTTTATACTGCATATATATAATATATATATATATATATATATATGTGAGTAGGTGTGTGTTTGCATATGTCTGTATGTGTGTGTATATGTTATAAACTCATAAAGGGCCCTGTGTATTTTTTTCCAGTTTACAACAATGCTAACTAATAAGTACTTAATAAGTCCTTTTTTGATTAATAGTTTATGATCCTACTTATCTACATACAAAAATGGTTTTAGTTAAAATAGTTTATTTACAAAGGAAGCCATTCACTAAGAAGAGTAATATGTTCAAAAGGGATCCATCCATGTCCTAATCTGTTTCTTTTAACTGGAAAAAAGATGCAGTTTAGGCAAATCCAGATTTGCTTCCACATGAGTATAGTAACAAGTAAAACAGATTTAAATCTGTTCTGTAATATTTAAACAACTTTTGTTCCACAATGACCATGACCTTCTGCTACTTAAGAAACTAAAAAAGAAAATGATAATACTTGATCTCTTAGTACTATCATTAATGCAACTAATAACTTCAAAACCATTCTAAAGGTATTTAAGATGAGGGGGGAGAAATATTTTAACACCTGTCAAAACTATCCAGCTAAATAATGGTTTTTTCAAATAATATTTAAAGTTATTTTTTAAATTATCAATGCAAAGGTGTTTTAGAGTTTTTTTCATAGTAAGTATACATTTTTTAAAGGCAGAGAAGTATCTAAACCTATGATTTCATTAGAAACAGAAATCCTTCTATTGAAACTTGTTTCACTGAAACAGATCTAAAAGTCACCTATGGATGACAGACTAATGCATTTCTACAGGCAAATTTGAAGTTAGGTGATTTGCAATTTTTCCTATAAAACCAATTATTAAAGAGGTATAGAAGTTGAACTCAGATCTTATTGACCTTAAGACTGACTACTATGCAAAATGCCTTCACAATGATTGTATTTTTTTTTTGAGGGAAAAGTAGCATATGGTGTTTAATAAATTGTATGTACTTTTAATAAAAAATAGCACATACCACCTACAGAATGATGGAGTGAAGTGAGCAATGTTCCTGGAGTCACGATATCCTGGAGAACCTGGTTTTGCATTCTGTTTCAGATATTTACTATCTATGATATCATGGACAAGTCATATAATTCTTTTGGGTCCTAATTTTCTCATCTATTAAACAGGGAGATGGATGAAATAGGGGTTATCAAAACTCTTACTCCTGTGTTTCTGTAACCTAGGATATAAGTTATACCTACCTTGAAGAAAAAAAATCATATTTATCATATATATATATATTATTGCTGCTGTTCATCCTTTGCTCTCAAAAAAAAGATGAATGACATCATAATGGTGATGTCTCAATTTGTGAATGAACAGGATTTAAATGAATCAGAGGTGTGCAAAGTTATCACTGTCTCCTTGAAAGATATCAAAGTCCAGAGAAAAGACAAAAGTCAAGACTGGTCCAAGTTGCATCGGATGACCTTGATTTTGCTGAATTAATGTTTTTCCTAGGTACCAGGTTATCTGAGGCAACTTTCATTCAAAAATTAAAGGCTGGGTAGGAATGGAGTCAAAAGATGGCCTAATTTATTATCACAAAAATATCAATCTAAGAGGGGAAGGCTTTTGAGCTTCTGGCCAACAGAGAAAACAATTGCTATTTACACTCATTTTAAGCTATTGAAATCTAAACAATAAGGCAAAAAGATATGAAAATTTCAAAACTAAATGAAATAAATAAAAAGAGCTGAACTGGAACTTCTTTGAGAAGTGACTGAAATGTCTCTTGACCCATTCAACATCCCATAATAGTTGGCAAAGATGAAGCAAATTACTGTCTTCTGAGACCTAGATCAGTACTGTAACACATGAAGGATAGAATGGAGTGCCTTGTGAAAAAGCCTTGCAATTGGTTTGCTAATATTCCATCTTAGAATCAGCATCTGTCCCCCTTCAAGCTAGCCTAGGTTTTTATAAAACACCTTGACACTATTCTAGAGATTTAAGTGGTACAAGGGACTGAGACTCAAAGCATTGATGTATCTTTTGGTTGAAATAGGTATAAAGATGATAAATGATACCAATGTATAAATGGTTACCATCATGGCAAATAGAGAAACACAGAGGCTGCCCCTAAGTGAATCCTTGTTAAATATTCTTTAAATAAATGTTCTTTTCTTAACTTTCACATGGTCACATTTTGTTTCACATTTTGAATCTAGGTCACCCAAACAGAAATGTCAGGCTTATTCCAGAATATTTTTGTATATTATTTTCTTTGTTTGTGAGGTAGGATAAAATTACATATTTTTACGAGTATATGGGATGAAGTGAGTTAACTTAAATGATCTATAATCTTTTCAGTGTTGTTGTTCTCACCAACAATTCAAACAAAGATAACAAACATGCTCAACCATCTAAAGCTTAGCAGAAATAATTCATCTACCATGGCTGGGATTTCCTTCCTCCTTCCTAATGCTATTAGTTTAGCAAGTAAATGAATGTCTATTATTTGCTAATCACAAGGAATACACAAAAAGGCAAAAGACAATTCAGGGATATCAAGGAAATTAAGATCTAATGGGGAAGACCACTTGCAAATAAATATATACAAAGAAAGCTATATACAGAATAAATAAAAATAATCAATAAAGGGAAGAAGACATTGGAATTAAGAGGGATTTTTTTTTGGAACTTGAAAGAAACCAAGTAAATCAATAGAGAGAGAAAGCATTCCAATCAAAGAGAATGTCTATAGCTGAGAAATTAAGCATATTGCTCAAAAAAAGAGGCAGGAGGCAGAATCACTGGATCAAAGAATATGTACAGAGGAGTAAGTTGTAGGAAGACTGAAAAATTAGGAGAGGTCTAAGTTATGATGGGCTTTGAATGACAAAGAATGTCATATTTCCTCCTTAAGGTAATAATAAACCACTGAAGATAAGAGAAGAGTGATAAAATGATCAGATCTACATTTTAGGAAAATCACATTAGTATTTGAAGGAAGAATAGTTTGGAATAGGGAGAGACTTGAGGCAGGTAGACCATTAAGTTTTCAATAGCTGTCACTCAATAATAGTCAATGTTAAATTAAATTATGGTCTCTATTTTCAAAAGCATAGAGATGCTATTTTTCCAATTAGAAGTTAATAAGATATATATTTTCAGACTTTTAAATCTATTTTGAAAAGATGAATATATTTAATTTACTGGTTCAGAAAGCATTAAAACTGGTAACTATTGAATAACTGCCTATAAAATACATTAAATTTTTAGAGTGAAGTATAACATGTTCAAATCTTTAAGGATGTTAAAATTTGAATTTTGGAAAGCATCAGACTTGGGAGAACTACTTACAATTTTTGTAGACTCATGCCTTAATTAATGGTAATAAAGATACATGAACATGATAATAGTTATTCATGTGGTAGAAAATAAGAAAAATAGGAAACATTGGAAGATGATGTCATGAAAGCTTTATATCTCTCTCACATACAAATACACACACACACACACACACACACACACACACACACACACACCCTCTCTCTTGCCCTCTACAAGAACAAGAAGCTTTCTAAAATTTTAATGGAGTGTGACTGAGAGGGAATTAGTATATCTCCAAAGAAATTGTCTTTCACCTTAGTAAAAGAAATGGCAGAGGAAATGCAGATAATAACCTCAATATGAGGAGTGAGATGACTCTAAAGAGAGAACACCAAAAAGAAAAGGAAGAAAATTCACTTTAGAACAACTAGGACTACCAAAAAGTACAGAAAATTAAATGATAAACAATTTAAAGAAAATAAAGGAGGAAGTAATTCTGGGAAAGAAAGATTTGATGTCTGTAAATAAAGATGAGATCTCAATAGACCTAAAAAAAGAGCAAAAAAAATGTTAAAGAAATTAATGTAGAGAAACAAGAAAAAAATGGATTATAAGTACAGAATAAATGAGAAATAAAATATTATTAAAGAAGTTAAATCAGCACAAGCAATAGAATAAACAGCACACACTGACCTTAAGAAGTCTTGAAAACTTTATAATGATGATATAACTAGGGGGTTGGATATAGAGACATAATGTGAATCATTGGGCACATTGAAAACAAAAGAATCTAACCACAATTATTTAGTAAATAACACAAGAAAATTTCCCAGAAGTAGTGAAATTATTGGTTGAACTAAATGAACAAGAGAAAGAGTGTGTATATTTGGTAAATAGTACAGTGTATTCAATATAAATGTCAAACTATTAGCAATTCCTCCACAAAATAATAACTATAATGAAAATAATAATTCAACCAAAAAGTTATCCTGATCAAACTATGTGATTATGAACTATGGAATAATAATATTTTAAAATAAATTATGTATAACTCAGAGAAAAATTACAGATCCATGGTAGAGATTTGATCAGGATGACCAAAATGGAAGAAGTAACATAACAGATGACATCAAAGAAATTTATGATTAGGAATAGTCATATTTGTGTAGTAAGACAAAAATAAAATAAATATAAAGCCTTAGTGTAAGGTGTAAGCTTTAGAGAAATTACTTGGATCAACATTCTGTAAAATAACTGAGAAAATTCAGAAAAAAAGGCTTAAATGGGTCAGAATCAGTGAAGAAAATATTTTTATTGAAGAAATTTAATAATTGAAGAATGGTAGTCAAGGGACAAACTTGAAACCGATAGAAAATCATGTGAATTTGAAATCAGATAGATATATTGTAATCAAAATACACTGCTTCATAGTAGAAAGAAGATTTTGTAAATAAATACACACAGACACAAATAAAGATGCCAACACATACACACACACAGAGACCATTCATATACATACAGTGTCTATATTGGAACCATTCACAGCTATTTAGAATAGTGAAGCTTCATAATACCTAATATTAAACTAATCTAAGAATAATAATTTTAGGAAAAAATAAATACATTTGAAACCTCCAAATTTTCCCCAACAACTTCCTTAAATAAAAATGAACAAAAACCTAATATAAGTAAAAACTTAATTTTAAAGATACCATGCCAAATGGAGAACTATGTTATGCAAATTGCTGATGAACTTCTGGTAACCCTTTGAAACTACAAATCACCAAAGAGGAAATCAATGGAAATGATATTTAGGGTTAGAAAACATGAAAGATAATATTGTTGTCATCTGTAGTTATCTCAAGGGGTGGAGGAAGGCATCAATTTTGTCATCATTAATATAAATGTTGGTTAGATAAATATCATAATTAAGTTATGGCTTATTTGTGATATGTAAATTGCAAAAAAGAAAGGTGCAGATATATAGTAGCATTATAGTATTCTAGTAATAAGCTATATTTAAACGAGGTAATCCATGAAACAATGCAATACAATATGAAAAATATGAAAAATGAAAAAAAAGATCATCAGAGAGACAAATAAAGGTAATATTTACCTTGGGTCTTGATGACAGCCCACAAAGAAAAAAATAGGAGACATATGAAAATAAGAAAAATAAGAAAAAGAATGGCATATGTTTTATTTAGCAGTGATTGGGGAATTAAACTTTCTAGACATAAGATGAAACACTATTTCTACTAAAAGTAGAAGTAGAAATCAAAAATTTTTCAATATTTGCAAAGCATTATAAACATAATATTTCATTTAATTCTCATAACAATCTTATGAAATAAGTACCAAAGGTATTATCCTCATTTATATCAAAAATGCTACACAATTGTTTATTTATTGTTTGTTTATTATTTATAGTCCAAAACTACTAAGTGTCAGGGGTGAGATTTGGACTTTGTCCTTCTGTCCTCCAAATATAGCCCTCTATCCACTATGCCTCCTTTGCTTTAATAAGGATAATTTCATTTTTCAGAATGTGGAAAAACAATGAGGAACATATATTATGGATAAGATTCCCATTATTTTTAAAAGTGGAAATGGTTTTATTGGGATGAAAGAGAAGCCTCACCAACTACTTACAAATTAGACCAGGGAGGGTATATTTACACAGAAAATGAAGACAAGGAGATATAATGAAAGATAAATATTAAATCATGACATTTTCCTATAATAATAATATTGTTAGTGCCAAATTCTCAAACAAACTAAAACTGTCTAGGAAAAGTAACATAATTTTTTTAGTTATTCAGTGAAAAGATGTTTTAATTTATATTAAGACCCATCCTCATACAGGAATATTCAGTTTCAAATACTGACTGATACTGACTGACTGTGTTTGTTTGACATAGATGAATCATAAAATCACAGTACCTTTGGAAATTCTAATCTATAAATAACAAAAAGTGCTGAGATAAATTCCACACCTCAAACCTTCCTACACTGATAAAATCACATCTTAAGGACCCTAAAATGGAGACAATAAGAGGGACAAAATGGAGATAATAGTAGGAATACTACTAACATCGCATGGTACAAGGATATCTGACAAGACAGAATGATCCAACTCTTTTTGCTAATGAACTGAGAACTGAAAAAAGACAAAATAAAAATGATTGATAGGGATTGAAGATCTAGGAAATCTAAGGTTATAAGAAGAGTGCACAAATCTAGTGCTGAAAACTTGAAGTTATTTATCCCAGGTGAACTGGACAGTAGGATACTGAGACAACTGTCTAGTGTGTTAGCTAAGTTTTTTTTTTTTTTTTTTTTTAGTAACTTTTGAAAGACTAATAAGGTGGATTTGCGACTGGTGGAATGGGTAAATTCATAAATTGAGTCATTAATTTCTATATCAACGTGTCAGAAAGTCTATAACACAGAATCCTGGAAATCTCTCCTGTTAAACCTTTTTTGTCAATGATTTGGATAAAGAGAAGTAAAGATGGCATTCTTGTTGTAATTATTGTTCAAACATTTTCAGTTGTATCTCTTCCTTTGTGATCTGTTTAGAGTTTTACTGACAGAAATTAGAATGATTTGCTGTTTCCTTCTCCAACTCATTTTACAGATGAAAAAACTGAGACAAGCAGAATTAAGTCCTTTATGCCAGGGCACACAGCTAATGTCTGAGACAAGATCTGAACTTTCTTAGTGTTCATACTCCAGTCTCGCTTCTCTATACACAGCACCATTGAGCTGCCCCC